>JAXGGA010002891.1:0-112672 GCA_038373865.1 Uloborus plumipes
GCCCCTTTCGATGAGCAATAGATATTGAAAGAGCAGAAGTTATTTAGTTTCTACACCACCTGCTACAAGCGAGCTTTTAGTGCCAGAAGCTGAGAGCCTTGTAACGTTTTGGTAAGGGAATGGTACATACATAAAAGTATAGATAAAATGCGAGGAAAATTATTGTATTGGGCCGGAGGTTTAATTAAATGAAAGTACCGTCATGTTTCCGGAAGTTTTTATGTTTTGAAACACTGAAGCCATAATCAAAAGAGTTAATAATGTCCTTAAAAAATAATAATTAAATGGGTAAATTAATAAAGTTTAAATTTTAGTTAAGTTTTATTGAATACAATATTAGTAGTGTTTCAAATCTTGTAAATAGTTGTTGTTTTTCCTGCCTTGCATCATTTTTTAAAATTGTTCTTGATGTCACTAGTTTTGGTTTTATCTGGCATGTTGCGAAAATGTCTGAAGATATCACTTCTACCATTTGTATACCGACCCTGTAACATTTGTAGTTTTTGCACTTACCCTAACTTTAATAAGCATGAAGACATTTTCGTGCTGAGCTACAATGTTGTAGGTTTTTTTTTCTTTTTATCACTAGAATTTTCTTGAATGGATTATTTAAGTTTGTCAATGAATCAGAATACTCCAGATTTTGCTAGAATGTTGTAGAAATTTCCTTCCGAGTATAAATAGCTGTCGAACAGCCTTGAACACAGTTGTTTTCAGATTTGATTTCTGGTGACTCGTTTTATTCGCTTGGGCGTGTGTTTGTTTTGCTTTTGTAATTTCTTAATTACTGTTCACGTTAGATACGCGGTGCTGAGTTACTGTTGAGAGTACAGTGTACTGTTTGCTACCTAATTGCTGGATGTTTAGCAATTGTTTCCTGCTCCTATTGTAAATAAGTGTACATACTTGTAAATAAATTTATAGCTACTTCCTCAAGATTGGAATGCTCATTTAAAGAAAGTTGAAGGTGATACGGACTCGTTACAGTATGTTTTAATTTAATCAAATCCTTTATTTGATTAAATTGCTTTATGATTTAGTTGCGTTGAAATTATCGCAGTTTTATGAGTTGATGTTTTTATTTCGAGTTTATAAGGCTGAATCCTTTACTTTATAACGTTAGAGATAATTTTCTTATTACACACATCATATTGCAAGCCTTAAGTAATCAGCTGATGTTTTTAGCTAAATAGAACTTTTACTTTGAGTATCAGATGTTTTTGCGAGCTAAATCCGTTTTCGGGTACCAGATGTTGTATCAACTCTTATCTACTTTTTACTTTTACAACAATATACATTGTAAAAAATTTAAGTCACTTAACTCCGTAAAGCGGTGGCAGCATTTTGTATTCGAAAATGCCTCCAATGCAGTGGAGTAACCTAACTGATAAAAATGATGTAACATTAAGAGCGATGCGTAATGATACTCCAGTTTTATCAGTTAAATTACTCCATTGCAATGGAGGCAGCTATGCTGGATTTTTTTTCGGAGTTAGGCTACAATTTTTTTTTACAGTATAGAAAAAACTAGAAGAGCTAAAAACCTGATATTTCTGCTTTGCTTGTTAACCTTACAGGTGTTACAGTTGGCCAAAGCATTATCCGTTCGCGCCATGTTTAGGCTCAAACCAACTCATGGTTGATTTGACAGACAAAGTTTGATACAATGCGAATCATTTACATAAATTTGAAAAACATCGTCTGTCATTTTTTTTTTCGTTCACTTGACCGTTTTTGCGACCTGTGAATCATTCTTTTGTACTGATGAAGTGAAGAGGCTTGTAATTGATAACCTCGAAACAGCTGTTCGCTAAGTTTTTTTAAAGCTTTTTTAAAGCTTTTATTTGTACCTTTATACAGGTTATCTCATTTTACTCGATATATAACTTCTTAAATATAATAGTTGAAAAAAAATGCATCACCAGTAAACGCTTAATTTGTTCAATGATATGAACCATTTATTTGAATGCTTTGCAACATTTTTACCTCAGTTCCTGTTTAGCTTTTTTAGCGAGTGTTCTGACTTTCATGGGTTAGGTTCGCACTGGACACATGAATCAACTTTTTTTTACAATACATTCAAATTAAGAACGTTTTTTTTGTCTTTTGTTTTGAAAAGGAGAAAAAAAATAAGCAAAGCTCACGTACAAGGCCATTTAATGACAGTTCATGAATATACTCGCGAGTAGATTGCGAAATCAGGGAACATTGTCGTTCACAAGTGTTATTGCTGAATAAAGTGTAAATTGCTGTGTATATTTGATTATTCGTAAAATTAGGTTAGTTAAAAATCCAATTTTGATTCTCCATTACCCATTGCACACATCTTTTGATTATATATTTCTCAGAGGCAATTTAAGAGAGAAGTTATGTAGTTAGTAACTACCAATAAATAGAACCAATTTGCATTTACTGCCTTTAAATGCTTGATGAACACACGAAAAGAAATGACACTCGAACCTTCTCAACCTTAACTTTAATACCCTGGATAAGGAAATAAATTGTCACTGATTGCGTATTTCTTACGTAAACTAGTTTTAGTCTCTACTTATAGGAGTTATGACTTTTGTCTGACCACGGATAAGATGGAATGGCTGAAATCCGGTTTACAGGCGAAAAGGGACAAATATATATACAGGGTGTCCACTCCAATCGTGGACCAATAGCTAATTTCTAAACCGTTAGAGATACGCATATAGTTTATTTAGGAAAAAATCTCCAAATTACGAAAGGAATTTTGGGTCTATTCAATGTTTTTCAAAAAATCAAATTTTGAAAGAGTTACGAAATTTAAATTTTTATACAGCCCCTCGGTCCTATCAATCATATTTAGTAAAACATTCTTGACACTGTAACGTTTAAAACTAAAAAAAATCACTCCTCTACCACAAAAATTGACCGAGTTATGACGTTTTGAAAAATCAAAATTTTGCATTATTTCATGACGGCATCGAGAGATCGCTTAAGGGACCGTATGCGAAATCCTTCAAAATCTTGATTTTTCAAAACGTCATAACTCGGTCAATTTTTGTGGTAGAAGAGTGATTTTTTTTTTAGTTTTAAACGTTACAGTGTCAAGAATGTTTTACTAAATATGATTGATAGGACTGGGGGGCTGTATAAAAATTTAAATTTCGTAACTCTTTCAAAATTTGATTTTTTGAAAAACATTGAATAGACCCAAAATTCCTTTCGTAATTTGGAGATTTTTTCCTAAATAAACTCTATGCTTATCTCTAACGGTTTAGAAATTAGCTATTGGTCCACGATTGGAGTGGACACCCTGTATATATATATATATAATTTTATTTTACGGAGGCCAGGTTTTGCAGATGTGTGTTTGCCTCAAACTTAAGACACGCTGATTTGAATGAGTCAAGCTCATCAAATTTTTACTTTTCCTCCCTATTCACATAGACTTGCAGCTGAACGGTTGCCGATTTCATAGCAACCGTGGGGAGATCTGCCATTTTCGACGAACAACAAAAGTCACTTCAAGTTAGCCTTCTCATAATCCTCAAGAGACGCTTTAACCCGTGGATGCAGTTTACCTACCCCTAAACTTACAAAGAACTATTTTAACACTTTATGTCTCGACGGGATTCAGAAGAACCGCTTATATTAATTTATTATAATGAATCCTAAATGGCTGGAATCATGCTGGTACTTGAAAGTACCTCTCTTTATACTTTGCTGAGAGGTCGACAGATAGTACCTGCGTTCAGAAACAGTTTTCTTAGGGGCCCTAAGGCGTAGGGGCCTTAAACCTTGCAAAGTTTCAAAATTTTTTACTTGTTATCTATGTTGTTTGATGTATTTCCAACTACTAAAAAACAACAGCAACAACAAAATACAAATTCATTGCTAAATAAATTTGGGACATAAAGGGTTAACCAACTAATTCCAACTCAAAACTATCATTCGTGCAAAGGTACCTTCAAACTTCCACTTATATTATCACCATTGATAAAGTGGAATTTCAGTCATTGAAAGGCTCATGGGATTTTAAAAACAGATATAATTACAAGCTGAACCCACTCCGGGAAGAATCTTAAATCAAACGACCGAAAATCGAATAAAAGAGGAATTATCCCCAAATCTAACAAGGCAACTGAAGGACTTTCTCAAACAGCTAGCGTGAGCAACAGATCAGTGTGATCTCTTCTTCAAAAACGGAAACATTCGCCAATAACGACCCCCCCCTCCGTCTCATTAAGCTATATTTGCCTCATTATATTCCATTCGGATGCGTGATCCCCAACCCCTCCCAAAGATATCATTTTCGAAAATTTAGCTTTGCATGTTTTCCGAGAATAATCGTTAGTTTCAAGGATTCTCTCTCGGTGTTCGAAAAAGGAACACTTGAGAAATAACGACGACGCGGTGGGCGATGTTCGAGATAATGAATCTCGCACTTTCGATATTCTTTTGTGTTGGCGTAAAAGGGGGCGCAATTGATTGGTTGAAATGCTTTTGGGATTCGTTGTTTTAGAAGGCAATGAGGAATTTTTGAAGACGGTTTAAAGCAAGAAATATTGGGAGGTAAGCATTTGTAAGGGGGTTTATTTACATCTTAATGCTTGTGGCAGTAGCGAATTAAAAGCTTTGGTTTGAAATAATTGATTGAGTTTGTTTTGGAAATGTCTTCAAAATATTTTTCTCCGTTTTTTTGTGAAATGCGAAAATACTATCTTAGTAGCTGGACACAAAATATTTACGAGTTTCTTTGCACATGTTGTATTTTATTCATTTATTTAGACATAAAAAGGATGGTTTCCTATGTAATTTCTACAATTCTAGAGTTACGACGGATGTTATTATAACTTAAAAGGCAGTTAAAATACATTTCTTATTGAAACGTTATTTATTTCTGTACAATTTTTTGCTTGAGAAAAATATTGTACATGAAGCGTACAGCTGAAAAGTAGGTATCTGAAACAAAATAAATAAATAAAAAATAAGTATAAATAAATCTTTTTAAAAAATGACATTTGTCGCTACAAAAAGGTATGAGTTTCAATAAATGTTCTTGCTTTCTTTAAACAAAGTTGAAAATCTGTGACTATCTCAGTTTGTTAGCCTACTTAACAATGGCAATATCTGAAAAATACGCATTTCAGCACCAGAAAACAACAAAAACCATGCCTACTTATATTTAAATACATTGATTTCTCAAAGTCAGGGGGGGCAAGTGACCCCCCTGCCTCCCCCAAATAACGGGCCTGAGCAGCTACAAGAGTTTGTTACCAATTTTGGTGTAGTGAGTTAAAAAAGTTAATTAAATGTAATAATCATTCTATAATCTTCAATAATTTACCTCCTAAAATAATTTAAAAACATAATTAAAACTGAAATTCCCAATTATTTCTGCTGAAAGAAAAAGTAAATATCCTGCTGAAAAGGAAAAAATAGCTTCGAGCATTGCTCCAATTCCTAAAGAAACAACCTCATCTGGAATGCAGTGAGCAAAGAACCTTAAATTTTGAAAATGAATACATTAGGCCGCGTGATCGTTAGTGCTTAAAACAAAATCTACAAAACATTATTATAAGACTAGATGAAAAACAAATTATAAAGTTAAATTCTCGAACAGTAAAAATTGCTCACTTAACATTCCGCAATTAACACGACACAAAAAAACAACAGTACATTGCATTGGAGTGAATTGCCCAAAAGCGCGGCGTTCAGAAAATGCAAGAATACATCTTAAAAAAAACAAACTCACCACATGGGGTTAACATGGTTTATTCCATCGTCTGGTTTACATTTTGGTTTTGTTTCCTTCATTCTGGAAACGTTATTTTATTTTTTAGTCATGTCGTCTACCACAGCGGATTATTGAGAACCGGAATTGGCGCTCAATATTCTAATATTCAGAGTCGCTCAAAACCGGCCCCAACATCCATTCAAAAAGACAAATCCCAAAAACAAGCTCACATCAAAATCCAAAAAAAGCAAAAAATCAGTGACAAGAGCAATTTTTTCAAAGTCAAAAGCTTAATTTTTTTTTATCTAATTACCAACATAAATATAATTATGCTATTGCTCCTAAAAGAATTTCAATGAGGCTGATTGAAAAGCTAAGAGATTATGAAAGACAGCGAATAACCATTTTTTAAATTTGGACTACAAAAAATAAAGTCGTTAGAATCAAAACCCGTTATGTCCACTTTTTCTGAAAAAATAAATAAATAAATAAAATAAAAGCTCTTTTATTAATGACTTAGAGCAAGGCTTCACTAGATAGCGTTTTATTCAGGCTGTATCATTTCTCAAAACATCAATGGTGAAGATTTGCCCGCTAGAGAGCGCTGAACAAGGACCACCCAAATGTTTGTTTACATTTATTAGCATATTTTTTCTGCTGTAAAAAGCGATGTTTATCTTATCTTTAAGGGTTAAAAATATTGATATACAGTGAACTCTCACTTATACGCCGGCCCAAGGGATAAACAGAAAAAGACGCATAAGTGAGAGAGGCGTATAAGTGAACAAGCTTATTTAAAGGACTAAAATGCAAAATACTTTCTAATGAGAGAATAAATAAGAATGGTTCTCTATAGAAAAGGGACCGATTACTACCGTTTGGCAATTACTGTAACGTAACTACAATGATAAAGAGAAAACAAAAATTGTAGCATACCTAATTACAAACTGTTCCCTTTAAAACGATACATAATAGATAATTGTCTCTCTCCGAAATCTAGTTCATGAGGAAAAAAGGCCTTCCGTGAGCAATAAAGGAGAAAGATTAAAGAGGAAAGTGAAGAAATGTGCTTTATTTTAAACAAAATAAATTATTTTTTTTACATTTTAGGGAAAATTCGGCGCATAAGTGAAATATTTATCTTTAGAGAGACGCATAAGCGAATGATTATTTCATTATTTTCCTATGGAATGTACTGGGACCATTCAAAACCGTCGTATAAGTGAAAAAGGCGCATAAATGAAGCGGCGTATAAGTGAGAGTTCACTGTAGTTAACTGAAGTAGAGTATACAGTGAATTGATGCCGAAGGCCTTATTAGTACTGCTTTTTAGAGGAAATAAATTCCCTTTTCAGGTAATGATATACAACCAAACGTTTTATACGACCAACTGTATCATGGCGAACTGTGGACTGAATTTTAAAAAGTTCTATGGCAACCTGTTGGTAGTATTGGCTCGCTTAGCGAATAGATTCGCCATTTATCGCTCTGCGGTGCCAGTGGAATTTCATAGTTAATTAATAATTAGAATCAATTAAAATGAAAAATAATTCACTAACTAATTAAAATAAGCCGCTAAAATGCAGAAAAACCAACAGATAGAACAAGCTTTTCAATGACGTTAAATATACTAAAATAGAATTGAATGCCAAATTGTAAAATTGTCACCAAGAAATTAACTTTTAATTTTGTCTTTTACTTATCTGATTTGTTTTTTATGTTAGTTACCATAAAACTCGATAGATGTCGCTGGACAATGACCACCGTTTTTATCCCAAGGATTTTGATCAAATGAAACAGCCTGTATAAAACGCTATCTCTAGTGAAGCATTGCTCAAAGGCACAAGAAAATCACGACTAGATATCATCAGAAAGGAGATATAAAGTAACGGTTTTGTTGCAAAACCTCTTTAGATTCATAGTTCCGGCTTCGGAACTATTGAGTTTGAGAAATGTATATAACTGGTTTTGATTATAAATGACTACATTTTAATACAGTAAAATTTCTTTATGTATGTTGGCTTTGGCAGAGTACATTTATTTTAAGTCAACTTTTTAAAAAGAGATCATTCTTTTAACAAACCTAAGCGAAATCCTAAGACATTCCGAGAAAATTTTCTAAAACGTAATTTTTAAAGCAAAATACATTTTTCAAAATCTAATTTAATTAATAAAAAGGATTAATACGTCTGTATTTCTGAGCTCAAAAAGTATAAACAAAACATTTAAAAGAACAAAAATTTTTCAGTGCAATTTTAAAAGGAGTATACAAGAGTTAAAATTTTTGCTGTAACTCAAAAATTACTTACAACTCAAATAAACTATACATACTTTGATGAGAAATGTGTTTTAGAATCTAAGTTTTATTTTCGTAAATGAAAATTTAAACGGTAATAAAATTTTTTACGAGATTTTAATCATCGTTTTGACAATTCTTTCATTAAATGTCCAACAATTAAAACGTATTTATACAATTTAAAGTACTCTCACGTTCTTTGCTTATTTTACACGTAAGTACAGCAAGCAATCTAGTATTTTTCTAATTTTGATTCCTTTAAACTTTTAAAAAAGGGTTTTAGAAAGACTGGAAATTCTTTCTTTTACAGTATTTTTTTTTTTTTTTTTGCAAGGATTTCTATTTATGTATTCACGTGCTTTAAAGAGAGAAATTTATATGGTTTAAAAGTCGTCAGACATACTTCCTGAAATTTTTAGTTTCACTAGTTAATTACGCAGTAAAATTGCTACAAAAATATTAACGTACATTGAAAAATAAGTTGCTCTTTTTTGAATTCAATTTCAACATTTAAAACTATTCAAAACATTCGCATTCAGAATACTACCAGAGCTATAGTTCAAAAGAAACAATTCCCTTCGCATATCCTTGCTATTTTATAGAGCAAAATTATTCCCACTGAAACACTGAGCTAGAGATAAAAATTCTTAACTCGTGGTACTAAACATATCTTCTTTAAGCCCTTAATCATAATATCTCAGCCACCGTTAATATCACTCTTTTTCTTGCTTTGATTCTTTCCGGGAAGCTCAACGCAAGGTGGCTTAATGTTTCTAAAAGTTTTAAACGCCACATGGAGTACACAAAGCCTTTTTCCTAACATAAGCCTGAATGTACTAATTAAGTCTTGAAGAAAAAGAGGGGCGAAAAGATTCTGGACGGGGTAAGTTGTGATTAAGAGCATATTTATCATTAGCCAGCTCATTACCAGGAAGGGATGGTTGGCTTGAAGCGTGTTTCTGACGGTTTAAAATTTTTGTAACACGATAACTATTGGTAATGTTATTAAAACTTTTGATGAATCGTAGTTGAGGAGATTATTTTTTGAGGCTAACATTGTGTCTGATTTTGTCGAACAATGAGGGAATGTTTTCAGAATTAAAAATTTGCTTTATAATTTATGAAGAGTTTTGGTTAGTTTAACTTTCAGTAAATTGTAAATTGAGATTATTAAAAAAATTGTTTCAAGAATTATTTGAAACAATCTCTCCACTTAAACAGACTTTTAATCGAAACATTTTCCAAATTTAGATTACAATGTGAAAGATGCATACATTATTAGGCTGTGGCAATTATATCCATTTTAAATTGTGTGTATTTTGCCGAAAGGGTGTTTTACGAGGTCAACTATCTTGCACTCGAAATACATTTCAAAAGAGATTGTAGTAATTTGCGTAAGTGACACTTTTTTTCAGTGTTTTTTTTTTTTTTTTGCTGAATAAAGCTAATTTATGATTATTTTGAATGTAATAAATAACGCACGATTAATAGAATACGTTGAATAACTTAAATATTATTACTAAACTGTTTTCTTTCTGTAGTTTCTTTATGATAAACTGTTCAAACTGCTGCAGTAATTTCTTCCAGTTAGTGATAAAGTAAAATGACCGATTTTAAATTCTTAATTGCACCCATACAGGGCGATCATTTCAAGTTTTCCTCAGTGTGTGTGGGGGGGGGGGGCAAAAGGTAAAAACACAAAACAATTTCCCCAGAAAACAAAAACCACGCCCACTTATATGTAAATACATTGATTTCTCAAAGTCAGGGGGAGGGCAATTGAACCCCCTGCCCCTCTAAATGATGGGCCTGCATCTCTATTTTCCCCACTCACTTTATTTGTTCCTCTACCTGATTCTTCTTAATAGCAATGGATTCTTCTGAAACTAGGGATGGCGCAGTGAAAACTCCCATAGGTTACACTATTAGGATATTTTTACTGTACCAAATCTTGCAAAGCTTAATAACACCTAATTTGTATCAAAATAATACTTAACTATTCACTAAATCACGCTGATAGTCAGGTGACAATCAAATGATCTTCCATTAAAATGGTGTCGTTGCTGCAGTTAAAATATGACTAACATTATTCTGAAGCCACCAATTGCAACATTATTTCCCTAATTCTTAAAATTTGGTGATAAACTCGGAAAATTGAGTTCAAAGTAACATGAGTGAAACTGATGTTTTATAAATGGAACAAACGCTTCAAAGACTTATTTGGTGATTGAACTCAGTTAAGGGAGCTCATCTAAGTCCAAAAATGAACAGAAAGAAAAACGGATAATCTGTTATATAATACAAGCTGCCAGGGCAGCTAGATTAGCTTTCTGCGGCATGTTGATGCATAACGTCCCTCCCCCCCTCTAACTTTTACCTCATTCTGAAGTTATATTATTTGATATAATTTAATGTTCATTCGATTTCAAGACATAACATGCACGTGGCCCGACGTTGCACGGGCACTTCGTGCCTTAAAAGTACTGAGGAAAATTTCAAGAAACTACTACCCGCCAAGGCGGCTCGCTAACAGGCGCTTCACGCCTTTAATTTTTTCCTATATAAAAAAAATCCTTCGAATTATTGAGATGCTTCGCGCCTTCAAAATAGTGAGGAAAGTTTCAGTAAGTTCAGCTCGCTCAAAGGAAAAAAGCAGACATAGATACTCAGTTTTTAATATAAGTAGATGACTTTTCAACAAATGAATGTTTCAAAATATTACAAGTAGCTAGCGATAAAAATACTACGTAAGTGGCCCGCTTATGAGGTTCGTGTTTGATTTAGTTAAGCCTTCATTCAAAATTCTCATTATCATTGTTCTTATTGTTTCATAGCAACCACGTTTTGCAACATGGATTTCATATTTAATCATTTATTAGGCTTAATCGCTTTAAATTTGACTACTTATTGATATCTTCGCTAATTAAAACCGCATCTTTAATTATATAAATTGAAACTAATGAAGCCTGAAAAATTACCTATCTATCGGTACCTGGTTCGACTTTCAGTTCATTGGCGTTCAGGAGAAAGAAGCGTGACATAGATAGAAAGAAAGAAAGATAGATAGAAACATACTCAGTTTTTAATATAAGTAGATACTTTATTACTTTTTTATTGTTTGCATTAAACATTTTCTTTTATGTGAGATCAAACAAAAGCAACACTACTTCAGTTACATTCTCCCCTGATTAAATTGTTTTATTTTGACATAAATGAAAGCAAATATACACAAGAATATTTAATCAACTTGCTAACTGACGAGAATGTAATATGTCAATTGAGGAAAGAAATTAAACGACATTAAATATAAGCTACATTATTAAATTTTCATTTTTATTTATTCATAATACCGCTTAATGTCAAATAATAATTTATGAATACATTTCGCTTGGAATACTACTACTCTGGTTAATTTTATTTATTTAACAATTTCGAGAAAAAAATCCAAACATATTTAATTCTTTTTACATTAAACAGATTTACTTATGCCTCTGAAAAGCGTAATTATCTCATTTAAATCCTAATTCACTTCACTTCAATGTAAGAGAAGCATTCCAGACAGAAAGTTAATTAAAATTTCATTCTTCAATAGATGGGATTATACAGTTCAGAAATGAAAACTAATACTCTGAATGAATTCATCTTTGTATCTTATTGAATATTTAGCTGACTGATGAAATCTGGAGAAATTGTTTTCTTTTTTGACGTGGCACGAAGCGAAAGTTTAACGGGAATGAAAAGAGTTTGTATCAGAATGTTGCATTTTTCTTTTTCTCTATTCTTCAGAGAAAGATAATTTCATGGAAGAATTATTTTGAAATCAAGTGTTTAAATATTTACCCGTATTTAGTTTGATATCGTTGGTGTGGCATTATTTATTGTGTAAATACTTATAATGGACGTAGTGTAGTTGCTTTGTTAAGAGCACGGTGTGGTATTCCGTGAAGTAAAAGTATGTTTTCTCAAGTGATAATTTTCATAATATTCTTTAAAAAAATAAATAAAATGGATATGCTCAAAAACTTAGCCGAAATCATCAGATTCAGCCTATTTTTTGAAGAAAGATAGCACTTTTTGTTTAAATAATTTTGTTCTCAAGTTAAAATTAACTTTGTTCTAAATTAATATTAATCTCAAGTGATAATTTTCATAATCTTCTTTAAAAAAATAAATAAAATGGATATGCTCAAAAAATTTAGCCACAATCATCAGACTCAGCCTATTTTTTAAAGAAAGATAGTACTCTTTTTTAATTTTTTTTTTATATTAAGGCTACAGTGGACAAATAAAATTGATTTTTTTCAATAATTGATTTATACGTCTAAAACTTTGTGTGCTTGTATTATTGTATATTTACTACATCAAAAAGCATAAAAAACACAAATTAGTGCAAAAACAATGAATACTTTTTTTTCAAATTTCAAATTTAAGTATTTTTTTAACAAAATTTCAAAATGTTCCAGGCGTCGCAATTTTTTTTCAAACTTTGAATTTCCACTTAATTTTCAATCATTAGGCATGATGGCACAAAACAATGCATTAAAAACAATGTTTTATGAAATAGTTTATAAAAGATGGCTGAAAATAAAAATTTTCAGTTGAAAAAATCACATAAATTTTCATTTTCAGCCATCTTTTATAAACTACGACATAAAACATTGTTTTTAATGCATTGTTTTGTGCCATCATGCCTAATGATTGGAAATTAAGTGGAAATTCAAAGTTCGAAAAAAAATTGCGACGCCTGGAACATTTTGAAATTTTGTTAAAAAACACTTAAATTTGAAATTTGAAAAAAAAGTATTCATTGTTTTTGCACTAATTTGTGTTTTTTACGCTTTTAGATGTAGTAAATATACAATAATACAAGCACACAAAGTTTTAGACTTATAAATCAATAATTGAAAAAATCCAATTTTATTTGTCCACTGTAGCCTTAAAGGTCAGAAATTGATTTTGAATTATAAAATTATAAGGTATATATATCTTTTCATCAGTTAAATAATCAATTTTTACTGTTTTAGGGTTTGTATGAGACTTCATTATGACTTTTCTTATCACTCTTAAAAAAAAAAAAACACAGAGTTTATATTCTCTGTTTAACGTTTGTACAGTTTTTTTGCTGTAACTCTGTTTTTAGGGGCGATTTGGGGAATGGTTTAGCGCTGACTTTATGCCAAAATAAAATGTTATTTAAAAAAAAAAAAGCTGTACATATGTTGAATAGTTTGAAGCTAAAAAAATAATATTTTGGTATATTTATGCAGTTACTTTTTTTTTGAAAGAAATGTGCATGCGAAGTGAATTAAAAGTAGGAAGTATTTAGGAATTTTCTAAACTTAGACATTATCTAGAGAAGATTTAAAAAATAAAATTTTTCTTGATTAATCTAGCCCCTGCAAAGCACAAAAAAAAATATTTTACTTAAAGAAAAAGTAAGCAAAAATAGTTTTACAGAACCTAATACAAAAAGAATGCATCGAAATAAAACGCTTTGATAACAACTGATTAAAGCGAAAGTTTTGTAGTGCAGTTTATTATATTTAGTAAAAATATTAGTTAGCACATAATAAATCAGAATATACAATTATTTTAATCTGGTAAAACATTCATTAATAACTACATGGTTTTAACGTAACATCATTTAGTAATGGTTAAACAAAAATTATTTCGAAACTAATGAACATACTTCCCTTCATTATTTTAAAAGTTAATTATTTCCATAATATGGTGTTTTAATCACATAATTGTACGGTTATTTAATTTTCAAAAACTATTTATAGCCACTAGCCATATATGTGAAGCGGTTAGCTTTATTTTGATGAGGAGTAATTTCCGTACTAGTTATGTGGAGGAAAAAGTGGTATAGTTAAATACTCTTCTAGTGTAAGCCAGATATTGAAGTTTAATTACGCTCGCGTGAAGGTAAATGAAATAGTGAACTCTCACTTATACGCCGCCTCATATATGCGCCTTTTTCACTTATACGACGATTTTAAATGGTTCCACCACATTCCATAGCAAAATAATGATAGTAGCATTCGTTTATGCGTCGCTCTGGAGATAAATATTTCACTTATGCGCCGAATTTTCCCTAAAATGTAAAAAATTCAATTTCTTTAAGAAATAAGCAATTTTCCTTACTTTCCTCTTTAATATTTCGCCTTTATTTCTCACGGAAGGCATTTTTTCCGCATGAACTAAAGTTCGGAGAGGGACAATTATCTATTATGCATCGTTTTAAAGGGAACTGTTTGTAATTAGGTATGCTATAATTATTTGTTTTTTCTTTATCATTGTAGTTATACACTGAAGTGACAAAAGTCATGGGATACCTCTTAATATCGTGTCGGCCCTCCTTTTGCCCGGCGAAGTGCAACAACTCGACGTGGCATGGACTCAACAAGTCGTTGGAAGTCTTCTGCAGGAATATTGAGCCATGCTGTCTCGATAGACGTCCATAATTGTGAAAGCGTTGATGGGGCAGGATTTTGGGCACGAACAGACCTCTCGATGGTGTCCCATAAATGCTCAATGGGATTCATGTCGGGCGATCTAGGTGGCCAAATCATTCGTTGGAATTGTCCAGAATTTTCTTCAAACCAATTGCGAACAGTTGTGGCCCGGTGACATGGCGCATTGTCATCCATAAAAATCCCATCGTTGTTTGGGTACATGAAGTCCATGAATGGCTGCAAGTGATCTCCAAGTAGCTGCACATAAGCATTTCCAGTCAATGTTCGGTCCAGTCGCACTAGAGGACCAAGTCCATGCCATGAAAAAACAGCCCACACCATTACGGAGCCACCACCAGCTTGAACAGTGCCTTGCTGACAGTTTGGGTCCATGGCTTCGTGGGGTCTGCGCCACACTCGAACCCTACCATCGGCTCTTACCAGCTGAAATCGTGACTCATCGGACCAGGCCACGGTTTTCCATTCATCTAGGGACCAACCGATATGCTCACGTGCCCACGAGAGTCGCTGCAAGCGATGTCGTTCTGTCAGTAAAGGCACTCGAGTCGGTCTTCTGCTGGAATAGCCCAAGAAATCCAAATTTCTCCGCACAGTTCTAGCAGACACGTCCATTGTACGTCCCACATTGATTTCTACGGTGATTTGACGCAGTGTTGCTTGTGTGTTAGAATTTACGACTCTTTGCAGACGTCGCCGGTCTCGATCTTTAAGTGCAGGCGGTCGACCACTGCGCTGTCCATGGTGGGATGTTATGCCTGAAATTTCATACTCTCGGCACACTCTTGACACAGTGGATCTGGGAATGTTGAATTCTCTAACGATTTCCGAAATGGCATGACCCATGCGTCTAGCTCCAACTAACATTCCGCGTTCAAAGTCTGTTAATTCACGTCGTGCGGTCATCATCACGTTAAAACCTCTTCACATGAATAACTTGAACAGAAATGAAAGCTCTGTAAAAGCACTGCGCATTTATACCTGTTCTATGCGATGCTACTGCCATCTGAAAATTTGCATATTGCTATCCCATGACTTTTGTCACTTCAGTGTATTACAGTAATTGCCAAAACCGTAGTAATATGTGTCCTTTTCATATAGAAGCATTCTTATTCATTCTCTCATTAGAACCTATGTTGCATTTTAGTCCTTTGAATAGGCTTGTTCACTTATACGTCTCTCTCACTTGTGCGCCTTTTTCTGTTGGTCCTTTGGGCCGGCGTATAAGTGAGAGTTCACTGTATTTCCAAAACGACAAAATATTTTTAAACCGTTTAGTGATCGTTTACAAAATGCATTGAATATCGACTGTTGTAAGCAAATCGATTTTTTTAAGAGACAGTTTTTTTACACTCATGTCCATAAATTAAGGATAATGCTAGTTCAGCCAAATAAAGAGTCAGAAGCAAAACAAATACCACTAATTTGTAAAGCCTATTTATAAAACAAAAAATAACTAGCAGGGAGTAAAATTGCCAGGGCGTAAAATAGCGAATTCTACTCCTTGGAGCAAATTGCAAAAAATATCATTTTCACAAAAAATCAATGTTGCACGTTTTTATGAAAGCTAATACATAGTGTGTCTTCCAAACGACGAAATACAGTCTGTGCAACCCCTAGGCATTCTCAGAATCAAGTTGTCAATCTGTACTTGGGGGATTTTACACCACTTAACAATCAATGCTCTCTGAAGTTCCGATAGACATGTAAGAGGTGTTTGACGGACTGCAACTAGTCCGGCAAGCATATCCCCTCGTGCTCTATTGGATTCAAGTCTCGTGAGAATGGGCCGTGGTGGCCCGATCGGTAAGGCATCGGACTCGTGTCCGGAGGGACCCGGGTTCGAAACCCAGCCGATCAAAGATCCACCGCCTTGATTAATGGTGGCTGGGAGGCGTTAAAAATGTCGTGGTCACAAAGTCCTCCAAGTGAAACGATACCTCTGGGGGTGCTGGGCCCTAGGGTTTGCTCGACCCTAGGTTCTGGTTCAAAATTAAGAACAGAGCGCTCTTCAGGGCCCTATCCCGGTTAAACCACGAAGCTGTGGTAGGTACGGGGGACCCTGGAGAGTGTGAAGTGAAGTCTCGTGAGAATGCTGACCAGTCCATACGCTTGATACCATCCGATTCAAGGCGTTCGTTTGCGATGTTCGCACGGTGCGGACGGGCGTTATCATCCATCAACACAAATTCTGTGCCCATGGCGCCCCGAAATAAGCGCGCATGTTGATCCAGAATGACGTCCCGATAGATTTGGTTCCAGTTTGAACATGCAGCTTTGTCCTGGAACACAGGATAATTCCTCCCCAAACGAGCAATCCTGCACCACCATAACGGTGTCGTTCGACGATGCTTTCTTGGTGGTAACAGGTACCTGGTTCTCTCCAAAGGAAAATCTGCTGAGAATCTGATTGCAGACTGAACCTAGACTCGTAAGAAAACGAAACACAGATGTCTATAACGCATGCTCATTACTCCTGGCTAAACGATAGTATCCAAAAGCAGAAAGATATGTGTGGTTAACATTTGGTTCAATGAAATATTTGAGTTGATTTTTAAGGCATAGGCGTAACACAACTTTACTGAATTTAAATTATGATGAAATGGACAAATAATGATAATATATTAAAAATACTTCCAACTTAAATAACAGGAATAGAATGTTAACACTTGTTGGGGGGTGGGGGAGACAAAATATTGAGTAATGTTAAAACCGTTTAAACCGAACTCTAAGGCAAACTCTTCGAGTACATATTCTCTTTTGCACATTACCCCTGTCACTTCTCAATCTGGCACCTTCTTAAATCATACGCAACTACCCTGTGAAAAGCCGTGATCTTATAAACGCATATAGCCCACGCATACATGTAATGCCCATTTTGCGTTACCCGTTTTATACGTTATCCCGCTTTCAACATCTTTTTCTGTTGGTCCCGGAAAAGGCTATGTTGAAAAAAAATTTTGATTTTACGTTTTTCTTTTTCAAAAAGTCCGCTTAATACGTTTTTTAATAAACAGATCAAAATCTTTTCTCACCAATAAGACTCAAAAAACTTTTTTTCAAGATAAATTAGTTTCATAGTTGTTTAAAGCTGCTCCTGACATTCTTTTTGCTTTTTTTACGTTCCTTAGTAAGAGGGGCTTCCTCTGATCGTCCAATCTGTTATTCCTTCACAACAACTGAGCACTCTTATGCATGAAATTTGCTCCGTAGTCAATATAGCATGTATCCGGCCTATAATATCACTGATTCTCTCAATGTAGGAGTCAATTCTTGCTTCCGATGATAGTAATGAAGCGATACAGACAAAGAAATAATGAAATGTGTCCCCACAGCTGATTAAGTAGTGGATAGCATGAAAACCTTTTTTTTCTTTTGCAAATTCCAACCAAGCAAATTTGCGAGACTTGCTAGTATGGTATCCGCTATAAATAAAATTGTATCTAAAAACAAGAAGATTGCACATATTCCATACACAATACACATCCATTCGATGAGGGTCAATTTTTAAACGATATGATTAGATTATTAACCCTGATTTTACGTTTTCCCGCTTGGTAACTTTTTTATCACTGGTTCAACTGAAAGCGTAAAACCGGAGCTCTACTGTAATTTGGAAATGATGAGCTACTAACGCTGAAATACTTTTAAAAATGTTTTTCATCCACACTCTGCAGAAGGTGGTATATTTTTAACATTTTATTAATTTTCGACATTTATAAATCTATAAATGTCACTGATGACGCATATCATTCATTTATGACACCTTTATTTGTTGTGTTTGTCATACATTATGAAAAGTCTTAATTTATGAGTTATTGAAATGTAGCTAATACTATCAAATTTGTTTTCAATTCTGATGAAAAATGAACAACCAATTTCATGAATGAAATGATTGCAGCAGTCTCAGCTGTTTATGGTTTCAAAACTACAACTTATACATCTCATGGCTTTATGAAGTAAAGAATACTATTGCTTTGTTAAGCATATTTAAATTTATAAATATCGTTCATGACGTATTTAGTTTACGATATCATTAAACCATGTGAGCCTCATTATTTTCCGGAATACTCTATGTTATCTTGTTTGCTTAAATCACGTTTTCTAAGTGTATACTCAATCTTTTTTCGTAACGAGAAACTGTCGATTCTTTCGAAAGGAAATAATGATTCATTTATATGCTTTTTTTGGATAATTGATCCAGTAATTTACATCTGAGCCTTGAATATGTTGAAATTGCTTACTAAATTTTTGAAGTTCGTATTTGTTTCAAAATTTGCTTTTATTGAAGTGGAGTTCGGATATTAAAACTGAAGAGATTATTCACGAATATTGATAAAACAAATTACTTTCTAAACAAAAGTTTGTATTATTATGCTTGGTATGTTTTATTTATGCCGAATCCCAACGACTTCTCATAGTATCATCGCAAACCATCTAAAATTTTCTTTTTTGAACTTCAAAGTCGAAAAATTGCGGAAAAAGAGTCTCTCAAGGGAGGGGCGATCGCCCCCATCGCTCCTCCCTTGTATCCGCCCTTGGTAATAGTGCTTGTCAATATTATTATCATGGAGAAGACAATAAGTAATGCAGGTACGGTACATTCAATTTAGACATCTGCCAAAGTTATAAATTATTAATATATTCTCAAATATACTACTTTGGGGAGGTGGTATAATATTTACAATTCATTGTATGGAAGTAGTTATTAATTTTCTTATTATATCATCTTCGTGATTATGGATATTTTTGCACTTCAATTTATAAATATAGGAGTATAACAATGGAAATTTAATAGGACCACTATTTATGGTTATTCATAGTAAGTAAGAGTTTCCTGTATAAGGGTGATTTTCTCAACACGTTAACTTTTGCCAATGCCAAGTAGGAAAAATTCAACTTGTAATTAATTAATTATTGTTAATATTTGTTTAAAGACAACTCATTTAAGATCACAAATCAGTGCTCAGCAACGAAAAAAACTTAAAAATAAAATTTTAATGAGAGTTTTAAGTTTAAGTTTAATGTAAAAAGTGTAATTACCATCTCCCGGCTTAAACACTTCCCTAACTCAAGAAATATTTTTAAAACTTTATTCATTTGATAAATAATGACATAGAAAGCAAAATACACCATTTAGAATATTGCTTCATATATTTTTTTTTACATTATTTACAAACAAAACAGATTAAATCTAATTTTTTAAAGAAATAGTAGTATTTTTCGTTGGAATTTTAAACTTTTACAATACCAACTTTTTTTTACTGCAAAGGGTTACAAGTTTCTTTATTTTTTCATTTGTCTGTTTTACATTTATTTTTATTTAGTCTATAAAATATTAACTGTAGGCGGACTCGAAGCATAATGAGTACAAGAAAGATCGGTTTCGCAAGAAAGGCAAGTTAGCATGCGTAAACCTAACACTGATTTGTTAAGAAAAGAAGAAAATAAATACCTTTGTGCGATAGATGTAAAGTTTAAATCCAACGTTAAAAATGTACAGTATACCTGTATATTTGTGCATTTTTAACGTTAGATTTAAACTTTACTGATTTGTTATTTTCATTCCAAACCATCTGATGAAGCTTCATGATATTTGGAACTGACTTCAGATTTTTTGGTAGCAGGGTTTCAACTCGCTTTATATCAGTCTCTGTGACGGTGAAGAGCCTTACTTTTAATGCTTAACGCAATTTAACATAAAAGTAAACATAATTACAAAATAGAACGAATAATTATTATTATATAAGTATTTTAAGTCATAAGTTAGCTAAAATAATAATGAATTTGTTCTAAATTATTCTAAGAATAAAAAAAAAACAGAATTATATAACTAACAAGGAGAAATTTAATTCAGATTTTAAAAATTTACTTTTGAAAAATATATTCCTTTAATGTTGATCTGTTTCGTAGATAAAAACTATTTTGGAGTTCAAAATATTCTAAACTACTTTTTTCATCTCCATTATATCATTTGAACTTTACCTAAAGAGTATAATAATTTAACAACTAACAGTTTGAAAAAATAAATAAACAAAATCCAAATATAAAAAATAAAATTTCGAATTTATACTTGAATTGTTAACCATAACTAAACAATAATGTAAATGTTACAGACTGTTCTTAGAATAGAAGAGACAAACAAAATTGTGTAGAAAACTTACCATGAAAAATTTCGTGGAAATAAAATACAATTAACGTTTGGATTTATTTTTAAATGCTTAATTTTGTTCTACTCAGTGAGAGAAAAACACTTTGAAACACAAAATATTCTAAACTACTTTTAAAATATTGATTAGAATAGTTAAATTTATAAAATTTTATTCTTATTAAGTTTTAAAATTTAGATGTAACTAATTAAACAACTAACAACTTCCATACAACTAAATATCATTCTTTCTAAATTATAATGAATTTTAAAGATTGAACAATGTGCCTAACTTATTGCCATTTGAATTTGCTAAAAGTATTAAAAAATAACACAACAATATAAATAACGTGCATTAAAATTTTTGAAATCCATTAAAATGTCACTCTCCCGAAACCACTTCGTAAGTGGGGACGGAAATGACAGGGACGGAAATGACAAAACAGTGGGTTTTCGAAAACAGTGTGAAAAGTGTTTCATATCTTTAATTTAACTGTTGATACCTTAAAAGTGTTCGCAAGAACAAATTCGGCAGTGGAATTTTTTTTAATTTTATTTAAATTTTCTGGAAGATAACCAGGGGGACGGAAATGACATTGAATAAAGTCACGCATAGAATTTTTAAGATAAAACAAGCCTCACACACCCTAAAAGTTGTGTAAACTTTGTTTAAAGCGTATTTTTCTGCTGAGAAGAATGTTCTTAAACATTTTGAGCTATTTTATTATGAACTAGCACCATTTATAGGATTTTATTGAAGGTTTTTCTACTTGGGAGAATTTTTTTTCAAAACCTGGGGACACGTATAAGTTGAGCTCTCTATCAAAATATGTAAATATGATAAGGAATGCTTATATGGAACATTGAAGTACACACTTGTACTGTATCATAATGCATATGTATTAATTTTTAAAAATGTTTCTTCATATAGTAATTTTTTTTTAAAGTTGACAAATGTGTGTGGGGACAGGGGACGGAAATGACATTTTGCATATATATTATTTTTTTAAATATATAATTTAAGTGCAAAATAGTGCCAATGCACGTTGTCATTACTCTTTATGAGCATCTTGAATAGAACATAGCATTAGATAATGAAAATAGGTGTTTAATTGGAAGATATGGATGAAGGACACAAAAGTTAACGAATTGAGAAAATAACCCATAAATGGAACACACAAGAAACAAAGTTTCGAAACGGAAAAATATCTTGGATCAAAAGTTACACACTTAAATAAACACGACGTTGTTAAAAGAACAAATGCGCAGGAATACTGCAGACACATATTTCGGCTTTACAAGGAACGTCTTTTTCAATGCCAAAAAATGTGAGCTGATGGATGCGCAAACATCTGACAACCGGGCTTTTGTAGCCCCCCCCCCTCCTCCTCTTCAAAACGAGTATTTTGGGGATCTTTTACATGCCGCATAATCATACGACATGAACGCTATTGATTTTCATGCATTTTAAAAGTTCACCGACTGGAGCCAGGTTGGATTTTTATATAGGGGTATGTATATGTGTAAAGTTAATAACGTGCACATAAAACTTTTAATGTAGCACGAAACTATCGTGAACCACAAAACTGGAACATAAATCAAAATGAATCTGTTCAATCATATGGCAAAACAATGCCACCTTTTTTGTTGCCATTTCTAGTTAATTAATGTAAATAATTCTTAAAATAATATTAAAAGATTAATTAAATAAGTGCAACTACTTTATAATACCTGCTTAGGATGAATCCTAGTTTGTGGTCCGGCGATAAATTATTAAATCTTCTAACCATTAGATTTATGGTTTTTAATTCAGATTTATGGATTTCTGGCAACCATTTATTAATTCTGCCCACAGTCTGAAAAAAATCGCCAAATCCGGACCCTAAAGTAGGAATTTACAATTGCTTACATTATTTTATACTATTTTAACCAAATTTTCAGCTTTTATTTGTAGAGTTCCAGATACAAGCTTCGATTCCGAAAAGAAAACGCAACCTCTAACTTTCATTAATTTTTCAACCAAATGGTTTCTTTTGGTGAATTTCCAAGCCAAGTTTACATTTCGTGATACCGCGTTCATTTAATGACTTCATTTTACAACATACGTGACGCAATCCACAGAAAAATAATGGTATGTGCCTGCAAAAAGCTGGAAACGATTCACAGTTGCAATGTTTTAAACTTTAATGTGGAATTTTAAAGCGTAATCAAAACATTCCATAAAGCTAAAATTGCTACTTACCAGTTTTTTGCTCACAAGATTATCGCTGCTAGAATAGGGTAAAACAACATTGTTTAAATGTTTGTTGCGTTAATATTTTTTCGCGAGGACAAAATTTTCTGTTGAAGAGGCAAATCTTTACTTATCACACTTTTATTGCGGTTTTATGCTTTAATTATGAATTGTTACATTAAAAATATATTTTAACACTATTCATAATTGTTAATACTAATTGAGAATGCTATTTTAACTTAGTTGATACAGATAAATTTTGTATTATTTGTGTAATTTTTGTGTATGCGTTCTTCCATTTTAACTTCCTTAATCTTGATTCCTTGATTTAAGGAGAAATATTTTTGCATTATTGCTGTTTATTGTAAATCAATCTATATATCTACTTTCAGAAAAAAATTCAGCAGACATCTATCCTTAAACTTTTCTTTAAGTTTAAAATAGAATTTATTTTTGAACTTCTGTACTAAATCAATATGCATAGAACGATACTACAGGGATGTCATTTCGAAATTTTCCAGGGGGGAGGGTGCAAATGGTGCACACACAATGTAAAATTTTCCAAAAAGTGGCAAAAACTACGCCTACTTATATGCCAATACATTGATTTCCCAAAGTCGGGGGGAGGGGATTGACCCCCCCCCCGCCCCTCTAAATGACGGGCCTGGTTTGCTAAGACATAAAGGGCAAGTTTAGTGATTACTTGAAACTGAAGTGAAAAAGAAATGCCGGATCTATGTTGGCAATTTATTTTTAGAATTCACTGGATTCCATACGTTTATCGTCACATTTATCACTTTTTTTTTCTGCATAAAAGTGCACATAAAAGGTAAATAAAGGCGAAATATGTTTTTAAAAGATTGTTTAAGGTCGCAATTAATTTATCTCTCTCTTTTAAAATGTGTCTTTTTAATTAGTGTTTGGTCTATGAAAGTGATGAATGTGAAATTCCAGTCTCGGCTCTCAAACTACACAACAATGTATTTATTATGATTTAAGACGCATGGCATATCCTAAATTTTTATGATTGGTCAAATTATTGTTAAATAGTTGCATTGTAATGCATAATACTGAACATGCCATGTTTTTAAATTTGTATTTATGGTTACATCAAATTACGCTCACAAAATTCATAAAAAAACTAGTTATTAAAAAAAAAAAAAACGTAAGCGAAAAAACGTTGATTTCAACCAAAGCAACTTTTTATTTATGTGAGATTTTTGTAATATTTAAACATTATAAATGTTTACAAAACACTCAAATAATGAACTAAGTAGGGGCAAAAGTTGACACAAAGGTTGAAATTTAAAAGCAACTATCATTGTTAATGCATGGTACTTTGATCACAGTCAAGAAATACAAAGATCGGAAACATATCTAAAATGTATTTGCGTACGAAACAAGAAACACAAACAAAAAAATCGCATCAATACAATATCAAGTATAATGTTTTGGTCATATTCAAAAACATTTTTCAACTAAATGCAACAGAAAAAGCAAACTTTAAAACTAAAGATTGAAAATAATTCTTTTGTTAAATAGCTTAATCATAACAAAGCTTTTGCGATATCTTTTTTCATGTGCATTTTTATATGAGGAGCTTTAATTTGTTGAAACTTTTGAGAGAACAGGGAGTAAATTAAGCCTTCTTGTCAACAAACCTAAGTCTCAACTTGCTAATTAAGACTGCTCTTTTCAGGAAGTCAAGAAAAATATAGCCGAAAACGGTTCTAGCTCGAGTAAATTGCGATTAAAGGGATATTTGTCTTTAGTGACTTTATCCTATGCTTTAGACGCTGAAGATAAAGATGGTTTTTTGACACACTATACATTTGTTTTTTGACACAGTATGAACTTATTTTCAATTAAGATCATTTTCTCGTCTAGCTTTTTATTAAACAATGTACCATCACTTAAAATTTTTCGGTCTGAAATTCTACCGTCCAATTGTAGCGAATACAATATTTTTTCAAAATGTCTGCGTTTAAATGTTCCCGTTTGTTTTGAAATGATTAAAATAAGTTAATATATAATACATGAATAAAACCCAAACAAAGCTCTAGTTTTTGCAACCAAATTTAAAGAAAGTTACATTTTTGCCCATATTTGTTATTAAACTGTAAATGACCTTTTAAGAAGTTCAAAGATTAAAAATAAAATTAGGAAAAGCAGACTAAATTTTTAGTTTTTCTGATACAGAAATATTTGACAATAAGTACCATACCTGTGTAATGTGTGATTTTTTTTTTTTTTACAGCAGAAGAAAGAAAGGAATCCATTGGTTGTTAATGCGCTATTAGACACATGTTTAAAAACGTTTTATTGAAATTTGTGGGAAATTAAAAAAAAATTGTTTAAAAAACATCCCACCATGCAACAAGAGTCATAGAAAACGTAGGACATATTTTGTACTATCAGCCTTGAAAGAGTTACTTCCAGTTTCTACAATCTGCCAACAATTTTAGGTAGGCATATGCATTTATGTCATGCGCAAGGTTCACACCTTAAGGGGTTAACTCCCAACCGAAATGTTGGGGACCTTCCCCGACGCAATAAGCACCATCACGTCCGTAATACTAAAGTCTACCGGCCTCTCGCGCCCGGTTATGGGGGGGGGGGGGCACCCGGATGATGGAACCTAAGGTTCTACGCTAAGAGTTGGGGCGTGGAGGAGAAAATACCAATACAGACGCACTAATTGCAAGCCCATAACTGCACAGGTGAAAAAGCAATGATGGACTTGGATAGGACATGTTCTCAGAATGAACGCAATAGACCCAACAAGAACTGCTCTCACATAGACCCCTGACGGCAAAAGGAAGCGAGGCCGTCCAAAACTTACCTGGCTCCAGATGGCCATTCAAGAACGAAATGTCTTTAGCTGGCCAAGCTGGGGGAGGGGGGGAGCTAGGGAAGCGACACTGAGCCGTACATGTTGGAAAGCCACGCTAGTGGCCTCATGCGCCACTAGGCGTTAAGAGACTAAAGAAGAAGAATATGCATTTATTTGTTCAAACGTAATAAATGACCTCACTATATTTAAAAAGTAACGAATAAAATATATTAATATTTAGCTGAATGTTCAGTTTAAATCTTTGGAAAATGCAATAAGAGTAACAAATGGACAAGTTGTTACATTCAAATATAAAGTATGCTACCAAACGGAATTTTAATTTTCTTATTGTAAATGATAAATTTTGTTCTTGTGGATTGTTCATCATTTAAAGAAAGCTTGCATAATCAGTGGCAGACATTAAATACATTACATTAAAACATTGATTTTATCTTCGCTAGTATTTTTTTGATGCCTTGTATTATATTGCGGGTGGTTAAGTATCTGGAACTATCACAATACTTTCTGTACCACACGAAAGCATTTGTACGTCTAATGAGTGATTACAGATTTGAAACAGCAGTGCAGAGTTACCATGCTGTTTATATAAAGAAGATATAAAAGGGTGATGTATGAATAATATTGTTACAGTGGTACTCTCAGGTAGCACAAATAACCTTTAAACGTTTTATAAATGTTTTTAAGTGGTTGTTACAACGTTAATAACCATTTCACAACCTTTAAAAAACAAAGTGTGCTACTTGGGCTGTCATTTATATATTTTCAAAAAAAAAAAAAAAATCTCAAATTTGGGGGAAGTGATTTATGATCTGAGACCTATAACTAAAGAAAATTCATGAGCAAAACATGCTTTGGAACTGCAATTGGAAGAACGGTAAGCATGCCGTTTGCACTAAAAGAAAAAATGAAACATTGTAAGACAAAGAAACAAAAATATTGCTTATAACAATAATAAAAATTTACAGCATACATAAATAAGTTAAAATAGTTAACGTAACAATTACTTCAATTACAGCAATAACATAGCCCATTGCGAGGTAAGTTGTTTCAAACTACATGTATGCATATAACTTTGAACAGATGGAATGGATCGATTTCTTTAAAAATATATAACACAGGCCAACGATGAAAAAACTTTTTTAATGAAAATACCTTATTCTTATGTTGTTTAGGTTGCTGAATCCAAATATGATGCTTAAAAAGTTGTATCACTCACCATTTATTCACATTTTATAGTTACATTCATGAAATAAAGAAACATTTTTAGAATTTAACAGCTTTTTCATAGTTAAGATAACATGAAAAAATAGGTCTAATGAACAAAGATGATGTTGGCAGCACTGCTGAAACACATGCTACAACATGATGGGGGATTACTGTTGGTCACTTCACCGGGAAGTTCAGCAAGCTATTCATCGCAGGAAAAGCTACACAAGAAGCTTCAAGGAAAAAAGGGAAAGAAAATATAAAGCAATTCCAGTTGACAAGTGAACCTTGTATCATCACATAAAATTACTATTCCAAGTATTTTACTGTAAATACAAACCATTTTTACGATTCTACAGTGTTTCATTGATTTCCCTATATACTGTAAATGGGTATTAGACTATATAATAAAATACATTTTGCTTGGAAACTAAGGGTGATACATAAAAACTACAAGCAGATTTGGATTCAGCACATAAAAATCTATCAAGATCAGCTATTAAAATTAAAAAAGTTTTCAAAAAGTTTTTTTTTTGTTGGCCTGTGTAATGGATCTAAAAAATTTCAGTTAATTCAAAACTTAAAATATGCTTCATAAAAACACTAACAAACTTTTTTTTTTTAGAAAATGACTATATCATTTTCATAATAACTAGATCTATGTTTGTACGTATTCAGAATTATGAAACGTATCTGTTTCTTAAAAAATTCTCTTCCTTAAAATAAATAAATTCATATTTCAGAGAGATAAAAAAAATATTAAGGGTATTTAGTTTCTTTCTCTGATGAAACATCTCAAGTTATTTAATTAAATTACAAAATAAGATGGATGAAAGTTTCGTAAACGAAAAAAATAATGATATTAAATCTTAAATGCATAATTAAGTTCATTGCTTTTTTTCTACCAAGTCCTTATTGTCAAATAAAAATTCACGATTGAATATATGAATGGAAAATGATTGGTGATTAATTTTATCTTTCTAATAAGACAGATATTGCACAATAATATTTCTTTTAAATGACTAAATTGATTAAATCCAACTTACTATTTGAAGATCATTTCTACGTAACAATCTTTTATTCTGAAAGAACATAAATTAAGTGGATTTTATATTTAATGCAATTTACTTTTCACTTGAGAGTGAAGTAGAGTGACAGTTAATTTAATTATTGTTACTCTATTTTAGACTGTACTGAACTTGAAACTGGAGAGAAGACTGAGATTGCTTTTCCCAAGCTTTTCAATTGTCAAATCATAATAATCGGCTTGTATTATCTTTTCTGGGTGAGTTTAAGAATCCTCCTATAATAAATTTTGGAGTAAAAAGATGTTACTCCCTATGTAATACTTTGTTGTGCAAACAATGTTTTAAAACGTCCTCTTGCTCCGTATTTCTGCAGGAAACCTTTTTTTTTTTGTCTCAACAATTTGATAATGTTGCAAAAAAAAAAAAAAATCAAACGCACGAAGTTAATGGACTCCACTAAGGCAGGAATTCAAGTGAAACAGGCGATCGCAAATTACAATCGCCACTGGAAATGAATTACATTAGAATGTTTCTTGATAAAAACATCGTGACGTCAGCGTGACGTTTGCCTATGAAAAACGAGCTAGATAAAACGTCACAGCCTACTTGGCGAATAAGAGGAGATCACTGACTGCTTGTGAGCTCTTATTGGCTCCACCCGTAGTGACGTCAGTGCCAAGTTAAGTTGATGATAATGTAATTCACTTCCAGTAACGATTGCAATTCGAATCGATTGCAATGGTGTTTCACTTGAATCCCTGCCTTAGTCATTTCAATTTCATTTCACACTCCAGGGTCCCCCGTACCTACCACAGCTTCGCGGTTTAACCGGGATAGAGCCCTGAAGAGTGCTCTGTTCTTAATTTTGAACCAGAACCTAGGGTCGAGCAAACCCTAGGCCCATCAGCTCACCCAGAGGTATCGTTTCACTTGGAGGACTTTGTGACCACGACATTTTCAACGCCTCCCAGCCACCATTAATCAAGACGGTGGATCTTTGATCGGCTGGGATCGAGCCCGGGTCCCTCCGGACACGAGTCCGATGCCTTACCGATCGGGCCATTTTAAATGAGAAATTAAGCACGCGGAAGCTGGCTGCACTTTTACTGCCGCGTTTGCTCAATTTGACCAGAAACGTGTCCGAATGTACATTTACAGCACACTTCTGGCACAATGAAACAGAGTTTTTCTGATAACTTATCACTGTGGATGAAACCTGGATTTATCAGTACACTCCAGAAACAAAAACGCAGTCAAAACAATGGACTGCAAAGTGAGAACAGCTCCAAAAAAAACCAAAACAGTTCCTTCTGCAGGAAAAGTGATGCCGACCTTTTTTTGGGATAGCCATAGCGTGATACTCATTAACTACCTTAAAATGGGAAAAACCATAACAGGAACATACTATTCTACTCTCCTTGACAAATTGAAGAAGGAAATAGAAGAAAAAACGGCTGCATTTGAAAAAGAAAAAAGTTCTTTTTCATCAAGAAAATGCTCCTGCTCACACCTCAGTGGTTTCAATGGCCAAAACTCACGAGTTAAGGCTCGAAATCGTTGAACACCCATCCTACTCACCAGATCTGGCCCCAAGCGACCCTTTTTTGGTCCCCAAGCTGAAAGAAGGACTTGGAGGAGGAAGGTTTTCTTCAAATAAGGAGGTCATAAATTTTGTCAACAGCTTTTTTGCGGACACATTTTCATCATTGCTTTTGGATGGGTTAAAAGGATGGGAGCATTACTGGATGACGTGTGTGGACTTACAAGGAGACTATGTCAAAAAGTAACAGCCAGTTTGGACAATAAAAATATTTTATTTCTGTTAGGTCGGAAACTTTTCAGACAGCCCTCGTAATGCAGTGAAAGTTTGAAAATTTAGAGAAAAAATATTGAAATTATAACATTTTCTTTGTAACGGACGTATTTCGTAAGATATGTCTGTTGCGGAGAAAATACGATTATTTTGATAAATGTTTTGCCAAATTTTTGAAATTTCACTGTATTATATGGAAGTAAAGTCCATGTTCTTCAAAACTTCATGCAACGGAGCAAGGACCAAACACATTTGGAGTCTCTGTAAGCTGTTTTGTGCAGCTGCAATTGATGTTTTTTTTTCAAAAGGGAATTGCCCTTCTGGATTTTATTTGAATGGTACAGTATATATTCTGCTTGATGGTGAACTGGTAAATCTTGAGTTGTAGTCTACTTTTAGGTAAGACTTTTTCGTTACAATGACAGCAGAGATAACTTTTTTTTTGCTAATAATACCTCGAATTATATAGTTAATATTTAAGTCAGCAATTTAACTCAAAACGTAAGTCGAAATAAAAGTACTTTCATGAGAAAAAAAGAACCATTAAAACATTTTCATTAAAGCAGGAAAAAAAAAAAAACAGAGCGTAGCTGTTTTTGGCATTAAAAATCCACCCTTTTAAAGCAAAAGCTCTATTATGCTTTCTACTTAAAGCATGCATACTTAATTTTCCAACGCTATTTATTGAAGCTATGTAAGGCGCCAGAAACACAGAAAGAAGCGTGATTTTTGACAAAAAACTCTGTTTAGACACTAGGTCTATTTTCCGTCATTTCGTCGGTACAATAACGCTTTAAAAGGAGCAGTCAATCATGAGATTCGATAAAGGAATAAGGAAGTGTATATCGTGAAGTGTCAGAAGAACAGGCTAGATAAATAAAAAGAATAAGATTACAGTATGAGTAAAAAATCGAATTAAACAGTCCCATAGAATAAGACATAGAAAACGTAAACCGCCTAAATCTACCTGCAACTTTATAACCATAACGTTATTTTTATCGTTTATTGATTCCCTAATTTTAATAACGTGAATGACGTAAATATTTGATTATAAATACCCTATCTTGTTAAACCGAGTAGATTTTCTGCCAGTAATTGATCCAATTAATCATTAATCCTTTTCGAGAATTCCACTTGAAATCATTACGGAATAAAGGTAACAGCTTACGTGTTAATTGCACTGGCCCGGCTAATGCGCTTTAATTTACTCCGACAACTCAAGAAAATACACTCCAAGCGTCTGTGAAAATTCTTTTCGCACAGAGCTGTCATTAACTGAAATGAAAAGATATTTCACCTAATGAAGAGATTGCCGAGGCGAATTCCAAGAATCATTAAATTAAGAATGTCAGTGAAGATTATGGGGGAAGGGATATAAATTTAGTACATTAGAAAGTACTTTGGAACTGGAGCGTCACTTATGTGATTGCAGTTTCTTTTTCGATTTAAATTGGTCATCGAGTAATTTCCGAGGAATACATTTTCAAATGGACATATTCAAATATACATATTCAAATGGAAGAAACAATCACCATTTGTTTCTTCCCTATTGCTTTTTTTTAGGATTCAATTACTGTTCGCTAAATTTTTAATATTTATATCCGTGTCTATGTTGATATCTTCGAAAGGCTATACAGACAAGTCTCAATAGAAGTCCCAAGTGACTGGTTAATAGATGCCGGTTATTGATAGTTCGAGTTATAGGTAGTTGCCACAATTTTCACGTGTGCCTGGGACCCAATGCAAATTTTAAAACATTCGAGTAGTAAGGCTGCAAGTTGTCGAGACTCAACTGTTTTTCCAAAAGCATCACGCGTACAACTAAAAGGAATATAAGAAACTAGCTGCGTTTCCCGGCGATGCGCGGACTACTTTAGAAAGAAAAGCGATGTCAAATGACCGCTTTTGGTAGAACAACACTTATTTTAGCTCCCCTCCTTCAATGTTGTAATGAAACGATACATTTTTAAGACATTTGACGTAGGCGAAGAAGGTTTGCGACGCAACTCTGGCCGATATTCCAGAAAAGTTCATCCGCTACTTCTTCATTGTCTGGAAATATTACTGAAGCGATACATAAACTCAATAGGAGTCCGTTTTGAAACTTTTGAATATATCCCGATAGACAGATTAATAAATGTCTTCTAATCGAGCTACATTACATGCTGGAAATACCATGCGTAGTGTCTAGAGGAAGATTCAAATCCACAATTGGCAGTTTTATTTGGAACGAACGTTACTGTAAGTGCTTATGAGTAGAACATTTTCAGTGAAGTGTTCTTTGATTTGAAAACGATAAAGTTACTTTTTTAGCAACATGCACGTTAGCTCATGGCGGAGAAATTAAAATTTTCTTACCAAGAAATTCAACGTTGCAAACACAATTGTTTAGGTGCCCGGAAAACTAGCAAATGACACAGATTGTAAGCATGGTTTGTGTTATGTTTTTTTTAAAGAAAAGCGTAAAATCCAAATAATAGAGACTAAACTTCGATTCTGTTTAGACCTCACATTAATAGTTACTTAAAGTATTAATGTAGTGTTGCTGTAGCTCTTAATTTAACCTTTCCGAAGAAAAAAACGCAACAGATTTTTTTCTTCAAAATCAAGAATTTATTAGTTGTGAAGCTCAAATTATGTCCAATAATTTTATTTAATCAGCTATCCAAAAATCATTCCTGACGTTTATAATGTTATTTATCTGAAGTAGAAATACTGTTAATGACTAAAAAAACAGCAACAATTTTTTAGAGGCATTAAATTGCTTTGGCTTTTGAAATCACCTCCTGAATTAAGATTAAAAATCCATATTTTTAAAAGCTGATTTCTGTTGAAATAAAAAAGTGTAAGATTTCCTTTGTATAGGGTTGGTTAGGGTGAGTGGGCCCTCTTTTTGGAACAGTTCGTTTTTCAAGTCTCATACAACAAATTTAAAACAGACATAAATCAAAAACAGTTTGAACTTGCTGAATTATTTTATCTTTGACATTATTAATAAACACAAGTTCCGCATTACTTCCCAAACAAGTGCTTTAAATATTTTTAACTATCGTATTCTATAAAAAATGACGTGGGTAGCCCCCTTACCCCCTAGGAAGGGGTAAATGGGCCACCCCCCATTTATTTATGTTTAAAGTGAGCATATCTAAAAAAGGGGCTTGCGGGTCTTACCTGATAAAGTATATAAAATTTTAGTTGATTTTATTTTTTTTTTGTAAATGTATCCATTAAGGAGAGATCTACTTACATTTAAATGTGTATGACAAAAAATTAAAAAGCGGAATATAAAACAATTATGTCAGTGAAATTCATTTAAAGCCGTTGGGCGTATTTTTTGCTTTAACAGAAAAATAAGTGTTGAATAAACATAATAGAGTCGATTAAGATCAATTTTGGTAAAATTAAAAAATATATTTAGGTTGAAAAAAAATGGAAACACTTAATGGCCAGCCGTATATTTGAAGTTTGCTGAGGGAGAAGCATTTTCATTTCATCCTCAGTTATAATTCTAACATCACTTACATCAAACCAATAAAAAGTGTAGCTATTTCTATTTTTTCTATTAAATTTAGTAGTATTTTTTTCATTTGAAACATATTCTAAAATTAGAACTTCATAATATTTTATGGTTTTCTTTGATTCAAGTTTCCTATATACATAGTAACCTGCTTTTACAGTTTTCTAAGTCTGCATCATTACCTTTCATCTCATCTTAGAAATTGCTTCATCAAAACTGTTTTTCATTTTGAAATCATCATTATTAGAAGGGGACCCACTTACTCCATAATGAGGGGACACACTTACTCGAATAGGGAAAAACTACTGGGTAAGTGTGACCCCTCCCCTTAAACACATATTAATAATACTTTGCGTAAAAAATCCTATTGCAATGTGTACTTCATGTTAAACTCTACATCAAAACTTAATGAACATAGAAGAAGTAATAAAAACTAATCTTGAAACACTTCTTTGAAAAATGTTGCGTGAACTCGCGAAAAAAAATTTTTTTTTAATTTTTTTTATATAAATTACACAATCTAAAAAAAATTTCCCTTAAACCCAAATATATGCAAGACAAATCACTGTGATAAAATATACCATGATCAGTACAAAAAAGTATAAAAACCATATGCGTATTTCAGTTTTAAGGGGGTGGCCCACTTACCCGAACCAACCCTACATTTAATTTGTATCGCAGCTTTAATTGAAAAGCAATAATAACTTTTCTAAAGAATTAAAACTCTGCCAGTTATCATTCGTTTGATTCTGATAAAAATCGATAATTCAGCAAATCAATCATGAAGTGGCAAACGTTATCGACAAAAAAGAAAGCCTCTTTGTTTACTTCGGCTATAAGTTCAAGTAAAATAAGGCATAAATGGAATGTTCTTACATTCAAATAATATGCTATTTTCAGAATTTTGTGTAACTGCAAATGCAAACACAAACTCTTCTATTTCACTTCGGAATATAAAATGATATTCAAAGACGTTTCCAATATTGGAGGCTCATCTCAAATAGTAGCCCATAGTTTTCATTCAACTATGCAAAAATGGAGAATAATTTACGCATTACATACAAGCTGTTTAATAATTTAAAACATCAAAGGTCATTTTAGAAGTGAATAAATGTTTGGCTATAATATATCAGGAAATAAGTCTCTCAAAGAGATTTTACATGGAAGAGAGATTTTACACTCTTTCACATTACAATTTAAAGTTGCGTGAATTATTAAAAACCTTAATTAAAGATTTCGTATCAAATTTTGAAATGTATATTAAAGTGAATTTTTAGCCTGAAAATTGAATCATCTTTCAGTAATAATCCTATTAGGTAGCAACGCACAAAACTGGCTTCAAACTACAAAAGGATGCTTTAGCGTAAGAAAATAAGAATATATTAATCAACTCTGTAGGATATTTGGCGGTTACTCTGTTACAAACTTAACACGAAGGATTATTATTTTAAGGATTTTGTGTGGTAACTTTCTTTGATTACATAAAGTATAGTAACGGCAAGAAACGTCAAATTGTGTGCGCTACAAGTTAATCTTACACTCTTTATATTAATATGAGTATGTTATATACTTTCTTTTGGCTAAAATAATACATTTTGTTTCCTTTTGTTACTTTAAATAACTTGGTAACACTTATGATCATCTGGGAAAATGCATGTTATAACAACAATTGTTTTTTCAGGTTACACATTGTAGCCTCAAAGCGCATGGCAAATTTTTGACTAGCTCAAAGGGATTTTAGAGGCAATAATCATTTGTTCACGTAACACAGCGGTTGTCTCAGAATTAATTTACTAATTGACTAATTTAAGTTATTATTACTAAACAAAGTTTGCCAAAAAAAATCGTATAAGCTTAAAAATGGAAAGAAATTAGACTTAGACATTCAAGAAAATAACAGTTTAAAACAAACTTAACTGTACTGAAATCACTAAAAACAAGTTACTATGTAAACAATGTACAAACACTCTCCGAAAAAAAAATCAACAAGTATACAGTAAGAAGAAACCTTTAAAACGTTTATCACTTGCTGTCTCAAAGCAGGCGAATCAGGAAAACCTGTTTTGTTTAACCCCTTCCAGGCTCATTTTATTTCGGGATTACGGATCAAAAAATGTCAATTTTTTAATGCTTATTTTCATACATACATATCTTTTTAAACATAATAGCATCATTCGCATGCAACATTTCCTAAAAATAAATGTAAAAATATCGATTTAAATAAATGAGTAATAAATGAGTATTTACCTGTAAAGTTGGCTTTCTGTATGGCAAAAATCATTATACTTTGGAGTTGGCGCCTACTATTATCTTAAATCTGCAGCTCAAATCACTGTATAGTTATGTTATCTAGTAGCAACAATAGCAAATAAAAGCATCCGAAACCATAAAAGGGACATGTGAAATAATTCGGGATAGACTGGTTGTGCACTGTGCAGTGTTAATTTTCACAGTGCCCGAGCCAGCCCTCGGGATGAGCCAGAATGTAACATTTCGCTTGCCCGAGTCTAGCTCGGGAAAAGCCGGGAAGAGGTTAAAGTTTTAATGCCCACACCCCACAAAGCTGTACGTGTTAAGTTCAGCAATGAAATTTGTGTCAAAATTTAATAACTAATCTTATCAATGCGGTTTATATTGTTCATTTTCGCCTTTGTCAGTTATGAAAAAACGCGTCCCACGTTTTCCACCCGAACCAAGATACGAAAACCTAGATCCTAGGAACAGGTATTTTACTTATGCTAGGTTGGATCGTATTACAAGAACATTCAACTTTGTCGCAGGATGCTGTTGATCGCTACCATCTTATATGCAATATGCGTTTTCGCATGTCTCTGAAGTGCTGAAGTCGTGAGTTCGATTCCCAATGGTGCCCTTGCTTTTATATCTCCTCATTATGCGGTAAATCTTTGGTTTGTCTTATATATCAATAAAAACGTCTAATCTCTCAAGCAAAAATATCCCGCATATCTATAGACATTATTAATTATGACACACACTGCATTCTCCTCCCTTACATGTGGTTTAACTACAACTTCCAAAACACGTTTTGAGAACATGTATAAAAAATTAAATTTAGCTATTGCAAAATGAGTAATTACCTTTTGAAAATTATTATTTTATTCATATTTCATTAACTTAGAAAGTTTTATTTACTATTCCGATTAGATTATTATTATAGCAAATGGAAAAAAGCTTATATGCTCCCTAAACGGCCCCTGTCCAGCTTATAAGAAACAATTCAATTTGTAAACTTGTAAACCTGAATAAAATAAAACTATATGCGAGCCTTTAACGGAAGTATATACAAGTTAATTAGAGGGGAAAAGTAATGAAGATAGTTAGTACCTGAAGGACGTAAGTAATTAAATTTGTTGTCATAGCGTATTATAGAGTCAATAGACGACAAATGAACAATATATGACTATTTAAACATTGTATATATTTAAACAAAACCTATACATAAATGTGCTTATAATGTAATTCTAAATAGTCCACTATCTAGTATGCAGTTAATTGGGAATCATTATTAATTTAAATTTTATATTTGAATTTTTAGTATGTGATTAATAGCTGACCCAGTATGCATCTTTACTTAAACAAATATAAAACATAATTGATGTGATATCTAAAAGACTAATTAATATTCACTAATATAATACTTGATAAATAACAAGACAACCTGCTAGTTAAAATTTCCTTCAAGTGTTTAACAATAATATTGCATTTGACAGTGAAATATTGATGATGAAAATGTTGAAAGATTGATACAAAAACATGTGATAAAAATCATTAAAAAACATGGATTATAAGTTGTGAAAATCATGTTTAATTACAATCATTCTTGATAAGTTTTAATCATATTTTGGTATAATTGTATTCAAACTTTAGTTTTTTGTAACTTTAGAAACATTTTCCAGCATAAAATAAAAAATATGACACTTAATCCACAACTTTTTAAGAAAACAGGTTTTTTTCTTCAGTTTTTTCTTCGTAACTTTTCTGGAACCATTTTAAGAAAATTAATGAATAATGTCTTAAAGAAGTATTCATCATTTTAATGATTTTAACCAAGTTTTTTTTTCTCTTACTCTTATGCTCTGCTTTCTACTTGTAAAAAGTAACACATTTTGCTGCGAAAACAGGTAAAAAATGTAGCACGTAAAAACACAGCAGCTTAGAAATTTCTACGCTTCATTATGTTGAAGAAAGAGGTAGAAAAAAAAGTACGAGATTATTTCTTGGACTTGCAACTTTTGAGCGGTTTTATCTGAAGGCAAAAAACTTTAAAAAAGGTAAAACGAATATAAATATACTTTACTTCTAGTGGTAGTGTAATGAGGAGGTTTTTTTGAGAGAAGAGGGACAAAACAAAGTTTCGAGCTAAAACTAGACTTGTTTTTCACAAGAGTTAGAGCTCTTTTTAAAAATTATTTATGATATATAAAAGATAATGCAGAAATTCAAGGGAAAATTACTTCAACTATAAGTAATTATATATAACTGAGTTAAATGCAATAAAAAACAACCATAAATACCGAAAATTAGAAAAATATCAGAGTCTCTTTCTCTTAAAAAATAACTAAACATAAACAAATTTTGTATTAAATATTTTCTTCATAGTATAAAATTTACGTATGTGTTAGATTTTGTTTGTGGACTTGCATTTTGGCAGGTTAAAATCGCGTGAAAACGGATTAAAAAACATATTTGTTAACCGCTTAAATGAAGAAAGCAACAATCCAGAACCAAAATAACTGTAAAATTGTCATCACTAGACATAGTGCAGTCAATAACTTCAAACATATGTTTTCTTCTGATGACACACTTTTACATATAAAAAATGAGTAAAATTGCAAAAAAGTCACCGAAAAAAAGTCCTTTTTCTGTCTAAATTTCAAAATAAGGGCTCTTAACGCTTTTCTAAGGCTATTTATAAGGAACAATTTTTGTGAAAAGGCTTATGATGTTAAGCAGTAAGTTACCACTCTTAATCCAGGGCTAAGGCAGAAAAAGTTATCTCTAGTTTAGAGGCGGTTGGTAACTTACTGCTTAATACACATTATGCGAATTAACCTATTTATGCCTAAGTTTTTTTTAACAATTTTTTTTCCATTTTTATCTGCTTAAAACTCTTACTTGGAATGGTTTACATACATTTTAGGCTTAAAATAGTTCGTCTTTGCCATATTTATTAAGTTACTAGCTGACCCGGCAAACGTTGTTTTGCCATATAAATAATTTCCTAGTAATTTCTAGTGTAGACAAAAAATAGCTTACTTATTGTAAGTATGTATGTATGTATGGTAGAATATGTATATTGTATGTACACTGAAGTGACAAAAGTCATGGGATAGCAATATGCAAATTTTCAGATGGCAGTAGCATCGCATAGAACAGGTATAAATGCGCAGTGCTTTTACAGAGCTTTCATTTCTGTTCAAGTTATTCATGTGAAGAGGTTTTAACGTGATGATGACCGCACGACGTGAATTAACAGACTTTGAACGCGGAATGTTAGTTGGAGCTAGACGCATGGGTCATGCCATTTCGGAAATCGTTAGCGAATTCAACATTCCCAGATCCACTGTGTCAAGAGTGTGCCGAGAGTATGAAATTTCAGGCATAACATCCCACCATGGACAGCGCAGTGGTCGACCGCCTGCACTTAAAGATCGAGACCGGCGACGTCTGCAAAGAGTCGTAAATTCTAACAGACAAGCAACACTGCGTCAAATCACCGTAGAAATCAATGTGGGACGTACAATGGACGTGTCTGCTAGAACTGTGCGGAGAAATTTGGATTTCTTGGGCTATTCCAGCAGAAGACCGACTCGAGTGCCTTTACTGACAGAACGACATCGCTTGCAGCGACTCTCGTGGGCACGTGAGCATATCGGTTGGTCCCTAGATGAATGGAAAACCGTGGCCTGGTCCGATGAGTCACGATTTCAGCTGGTAAGAGCCGATGGTAGGGTTCGAGTGTGGCGCAGACCCCACGAAGCCATGGACCCAAACTGTCAGCAAGGCACTGTTCAAGCTGGTGGTGGCTCCGTAATGGTGTGGGCTGTTTTTTCATGGCATGGACTTGGTCCTCTAGTGCGACTGGACCGAACATTGACTGGAAATGCTTATGTGCAGCTACTTGGAGATCACTTGCAGCCATTCATGGACTTCATACAATTACGACAGTAACACTATTAAACAATATCAATCTCTTAATGCTATAGCGTGAACAATATTTTTTGTTAGTCCATCTTTAGCTAACACAAACAAACTGGATGGTTTACCCACTCGAGAGCATGCCACGTATAATTGTCCGTGTGAAAAACATGGTGTTCTCAAATCTAAGCCACAAACAGACATCGTTTGACCTTGGGATTTGTTGATAGTCATTGCAAATGCCAATCTAATCGGAAACTGAATACGTTTGAATTGAATTGGCACATCTGTAGGTATAATAGGAATCCGTGGTATGAGTATATTTTCACCTCTGAACTTGCCATTTAAAATCCTGGCTTCGATCACGTTTTTCATTAATTTTTGAATGACTAATCGCGTACCGTTGCACAGCCGGGGCGGGTTCAAATTACGAAGCAAGATAATTGGAGATCCAACCTTTATTTTTTTTAAATTTGTGTCACTTTAATGGTCGTTCATATCCACCCCCCCCCTCTCGCAGAAAAAAAAAAACCATGCAGCTGTTCGAAAAAATCCTTGCGGCCTGGATTCGATCTCATTCCATCAGGAACTTCAACCTGACGCGCAAAACCACTTGACCATCGGGTCGCTCATTGCAGTAAGGATTTACGATAACACATATTGTTTTAGTTCAGTAGATAAGATGTTATGTGCGAACAAAAAAAATTTATGGGTGGACTACCCCTAACATTTAGGGGGATGAAAAATAGATGTTGGCCGATTCTCATAGATACTGGATAAGCACAAAAAATTTCATCAAAATCGGTCAAGCCGTTTCGGAGGAGTATGGCAACGAAAACTGTGACACGAGAATTTTATATATTAGATTTAACGTCCTGTTTATGGGATATTTTGCAGATATGTGAGCAAAATACAACCTTACTTGACTTTACTTTACTTTTGCAAAGTAACATTACAGAAGGCATTTGTGATCAATTTTAAGCAAATCATTTTAAAATAGTTTAATTTTATGAATAATAAATTCGCAAAAAAAAACTTACTTTCTTTGGCTTCCCATGTTGGACCGTTGCTTAACTGATTTGTCTGAAAATAGCTGTCAATAAATAAACGCTGATGTCCAAATAGTGGTTCTAACCGGTTTTCTCAAGAAGGACTATTTAACTTGCGAAAAACAGCTTTAGTAAAATGATATACCCATTACAGGTTTTTGTATGCAGTAACTAACAGGCGGTCCATTTTTAGGCTACTGGGCATAAATGGGTTAAATTTATGAGTTGTACCGTACCATTTCTGTGATCTCTCGTTGGCATGCTAATTTTACATTAGCTGCCACTTTTTTTTGGCACTTTAAGCTTCTATAGGAGGATTTATGCCTGTAGATTAGTTACTTCCTATTCCAGACTGATAAGTTCATAAGGACGAAACTGCTGTCTTTGGAATAACTGAGATTGTCGTGCTTAAAATTCTTCTCTTGTAATTTTAAGTTAAATGCAGAATTTTTTTAGCATTGTGCTAAACTGGCACCATGCAATGTGGTAAAAAAGTAAATAATTAACCCGACACTGCATGATATTTTGTTCTTTGAAAGACATATATGATTTTTAGGGTAATGAGAAAACATTGGAACACATTTTTAAAGAATTTATTTTGAGGATAGATGGTTATATTTGCTTTAAAGATACCTAATACTTGATTTTTTTAGCCTACTTTCCCGTTAAAAATAAAAGAAAGACGAAAAAAGTATTAAAAGTAGCTTAATGCATCTAAAAAATATCGCCAAGTTAAAAAAATACCGCCAAGTTAAAAAAAATAAAAAGGTAGAATGAATATCGAAAAATTAAAAATTTGAAAGTAGGGTATTGAGATGGGGAATTTGTGTGTCGGTCGGTCGGTCTGTCTGTCTGTCCCCCCCCCCCCTAATAACTTTTGAATGAACATTCCGATTTGGACAAACTTTTTTTTGTTGGAAAGATCTCGGCGAGTACAGCTCATTCCCATATTTGATTTTTCGATTTGAACAATTTTTGGTTCAACTTTGAACCGTTCAAATAACCTGTCCCGCGATGCTAACTTCTGAATGAGCAGTCCGATTTGAACAAACTTTTTTTTGTTCGAAAGATCTCTTCAAGGATACTTCATTCCCGTATCTACATTTTCGATTTGAACAATGTTTCGTTCAACATTGAACCGTTCAAACAAGCTGTCACCCCTAATAACTTTTGAATGAACTGTCCGATTTAAACAAACTTTTTTTTGTTCGAAGCATCTCGGCAAGGATACTTTATTACCGGATTTAAATTTTCAATTTGAACATTTTTGGTTCAACATTGAACGGTTCAAGCAACCTTTCTCCACCTAATAACTTTTGAGTGAACCGTCCGAATGGAATAAACTTTTTTTTTGTTCGAAAGATCTCGGCGAGTACAGCTCATTCCCATATTTGATTTTTCGATTTGAACAATTTTTGGTTCAACTTTGAACCGTTCAAACAACCTATCCCGCGATGCTAACTTTTGAGTGAGTAATCCGATTTGAACAAACTTTTTTTTTGTTCGAAACATCTCATCAAGGATACTTCATTTCCGTATCTACATTTCCGATTTGAACAATTTTTCGTTCAACATTGAACCGTTCAAGCAACCTTTCCCCACCTAATAACTTTTGAGTGAACCGTCCGAATGGAATAAACTTTTTTTTGTTTGAAAGATCTCGGAGAGGCTTTCCCATGCATTCCCATACTTCGCTTTTTGATTTAAACCATTTTTCGTTCAATAGTAAACCGTTCAGAAAAAAAATTAACCTTAGCGTCTACGGGGAATTTAAGTTGAATGTTGATCCTGAACTTAAAGTCGGATTTCCTTCAAACTAACTTTGTAAGAAAATGGTTTTGATAAATAATGTTTGTAAAGTACTTTTCTGAGTAATCTTCTGTGAGGACTCTGATTCCGACTCCGACTCCGCGAACATGGCGGAAATGCAGTCTCAGAAAAAAAAAATGACTGAACGTGCAGACGATTTTTTGTTTATTTATTCATTTGTTTTATTTTATTTATTATTATTATTCTTATTATTATTATTATTTATCAGACGATTTTTTTTTGTAACACAAATTTTTCATTCTCGAGAACATTTTATTCTTAATTTATATTTAACAACTGGCAACGGATTAAAAGTGAAATTCGAGACATTTTATTAACGGACGAGTTTGTTTTTCTTTTATTTTTTTCTTTCTTTGATAAAATGTGTTTTGATGCTCTTTGTACTTTTATTTATTTATTTATTTATTTATTTTATTATTATTATTTTATTTATTCATTTTTTTTTTGAAAACGATGGATGATTTTTTTTCTACGGAGGAACTGTAACAGTTACACTCTTTAAAAGGTGCGACAAAACTTTATTTATTCGTTAACTACTTTTTACGTGTCGATTTCATCTGATGAGAGGGGTATATTTTGCTTTTCGAAATCAGCTCTAAGTGCTAAAAAGGTATGTTTGACATAATTTTCAGTCTCAGATAATCAAGAGAATAATGATCAGATGCGAGAATGCCGATATCGATGTACGGAAAAGTAGGCTCGTTTAGTTCTTGACAGAACTTCTTGTTATACTTGAGTTGCCATATGCATGGTCATAAGGAAAAATAGTCCATGTATCCAACTGGCAACGCTATGCAGTGTAGGGTTAAGTTGGTCAATTGAGTATTAAGGTGTTTGCTGAATATCATAAAAACAATCCAGCTTTCCAATTCCGTTTGATTCGAAAAAAAAACCAATTGCACTGTCAAAATATTTTCTTAGCTTTCTAAAGAAATATTTATACTTTATGAAACTAATAAACATAAATGGCCTATGTTTAAAGTTTATTACTAAATTTTGTCTTATTTACTGCCCGCAAGTTAGCTATTCAAGTAAAACGTACCTGCGAAAAATATGTTTGGAAATATTCTTCTCTTTAGTCAACATATTTAACTTAGAAAATATAATTACAAAGTTAAAATATCAAAGTTTCCGCGTTGAGTTTAGAAAAGAGGCTTTTCACAAACAGACTTTTCGGAGAACACGTTTCACATTTGTATAAGTTTTGAAATTCCTTGAATTATTTAAAGCATTATTTAAAGTATTCATGTTTCATTTTGGGTTTTGCTATGTGTTGCAGGTAAAATATTATTCATTTAAATAATCTTATCATAGCTCGGTATGTCAGTTGAAGTATAAAAGTACACTTAGCTGCGGAAAGAGTTCAGCATTATTCATACGTGCAGATTCTCCGTTTACATTTGCTATTCAATCTAAAAGAGGATATATATGCATAAATTTCAGAAACGCATGTGAATAAATCTTGAATGAAGGATTAAATATTTTGTCATTTCTTTCATTCAGAAATTTTGACGACTTAGCAAGCGAATTACTGACACATAATTTTCTAACACGTAAATACTTCCGCAGTGGAATAAGTAAGATTAGGAAACATTTTTTTTTTGATCTATTAAGACAGCGTACTGAGCATTTATGAAGACTGCCTATTGTTCTCAGACGTCGTTGGGGACATGCCAATGCTTTTTGATTACGCCAACTAGTCGCTTGGCCCTTTTCTTTGAATATATAGTAGAAAAAAAATCGATCAAATTTGACTTTTTTACCAAAATTTATCAAAAACTCAGCCATATTTCTTGACAGAAAAAAATCTTCTGTTCCAACCAAAATTGCCGTAAAACTGTTCAAGGATATGATATTTCCAAAATGTTATCGTATTTCAATCAATAAATTTTGAGTTTGAAGAAAATATCTCAATTCGCTTTGTAAAAACATCAAAACATCAAAAATTTAATTCCGTCATTTTTCTCGCGTTTGATCTAAACTAGGATATTAAAATATCTAACTATTAAAAAGGACACTAAATTAGCGACATTTAAGTTTATCAACAATACAATTGTTTTACTACAAATACATTAAAATATATTACAGTAGTTTTATATTTTGATACAGGCGCAAAATGCTTGGCAATAATGGTTATTTTTTCCTCGTCATCGGCAATAGACAGCAAAGCCCTTGACTCCACATCCGTACCTACCACAACTCGTGGTTTAACCGGGATAGGGCCCTGAAGAGCGTTCTGTTCTTTTTGAACCAGAGCCAAAGGTCGAGCAAACCCTTGGCCCGTCACCTCCAGAAGCATCGTTTCACCTGGAGGACTTTGTGACCATGACTTAACGTCCCCCAGCCACCATTACTCAAGACGGTGGATCTTCGATCGGCTGGGATCGAACCCGGATCCCTCCGGTCACGAGTCCGACGCCTTACCGATCGGGCTATCACGTCCCCAAAGCCCTTGACTTCCACTTTATTGCATTTATCTTAGGAGACTATTAGAACACTCACCAAGCTGTTGAGCTATTCTCCAAGCTGCAGAGAAGCTACGCGTTTCCAATTATTTTGGCAATATATAAATTAAAAAGACTGGGTGTTAATTGCTTCTCCAGTCAGTATTTTTATGATGCTCAAAATGAATGAAAATTAAAAGGTAAACGGACATTTGTGTAAAGTTATAACTATTTGAAACGTCGAAGGATCACCCGGCTCCAATTCTAAATTGAAAAACTTGTCTGAAACGAACTTAGGTTGTTTTATTATTTTTTTGACAAAGTATGAAAGCTTAATAATTTAACTTTTTTGCTACTTGAAATTTCTCAATCAATTGCCTTTATGCTTATTACATGACTATTAACAAGGAAAAGGAGGCAAATACTATAGCTACCATACAGTTGCAGAGTGTCTCCTACTAGGATATCCTTACTTTACAAGAGCGATAAATCCATTAAGTAACCAATTTATCCCTAGTTTCCTCTCTTTACCTTTAAGAGTTATTTCTTTCGTTGTGAAAGTTTTTAATATGTATTTTAACTATCAAAGTACTTATATGTGACTTACTATAAAAAAACTTCTGTTCATAAAATTAATATTTACGTGGGCTGAGTACCAAAATATAAAAGTTAATTCGTAATTTTCTTTGCTGAGAGCAATTTTTTTTAAAAATATTTCTTCTATTGTATTAAGAAAAAAAAATAAAGAAAATGTTTAGTGAAAGCTCTTAATCTTTCAGTTTTTACTGGATTTTTTCAGTGCTAGTTTTTTTTATGAGGGAGAGGGGGAGTGAAAAACACATTTTCTGCGAAATCAATGAAAAAATATTTTATTAACATAAAACAAAGCGAATGACAAAAAATAAAGAATATTTTCTTCTAAGTAAATGTGCAATTTTTTTGAGTGAAAAACACATTTTCTACGAAATTAACGCAAAAATATTTTAATAATAGCCTAAAACATAACAAATGACAAAAATTAAGGAATATTTTCTTCTTAGTAAATGTGTAATCTTTCGTAAGGTTTTTTTTTTTTTTTTTTGAAAAAAAAAAAAAAAAAACGCAAGTAAGAATTTATGTTAAAAAGCTCTCTGAAGCATTAGATGATTATTGCAAGAAACAAAAAAAAAAAAAACGCATTTTTAAAAACTTTTGTTGAAGAGGCTTTTAATACTTTTTAGGTATAAATTACTTGAAGGATTTCGAGCATATCTATATATATAAAAATGAATGTTGGTAAATGTGTATATGTGTATATGTGTATATGTGTGTGTTCCCTAAGATCTCAGAAACTACCCGGGAGATTTGCCTGAAATTTTCACCATTTGTTCCTTTTGGTACTGGGAAGGTTTAGAGACCAGTTTCAACAAAATCCGATGAGTAGTTATTTTTTTATCTCAATTTTAGACCTGATTCTGTCTCTGTAATTTCAATTTAAAACGCCATTTTCGAAGGCTTTCATCAATCCAATCGAGTATTTAGTGTATCAACTCAACTCTCTGGCAGATAGTTGGAATTGCTTGCTACCGTAAATTTGGCGATCTTTTGAATCGCGCCAAGAGCCCCCAATAATGGAAGTTTTCCCAATAACTATCTCAAGTATAAAAAATAAAAAAGGTATTTGATTAACAGATTAATCTTTTTTTAAATGCAAATGAGATTCAGTTTCATGTTTCGGAACTCCTTTAGATTTGTAGAGGCTTAGATGTCATGCATTATTTTCCACGCGAACACTATTTTGTTCTTTATCTATTGCTGTTTTCAATCAAAGTATGTTACTATATTTTCTCGCCAAACGTCCAATCAATAGTTCGTTTCCATGTCCATACTATTTGCTATGATATACTGCAATATTGGAAATTATTTTAACGCCTTACGGAATGATGTACATTTAGCGCCAAATATAATATTCAAATTTATTTCAGATTGCCAAAAAAGTAATCAGCTTCATAGAGAATACCTCAACATTTGGCGACAATTTCTCTTTCACAAAAGTGAGATTACGTAAGTTTCTTTATTTATGGAAGGGATAGGGGTTCAGAATTACCCCAGGTATCCCAAATTAGCTACCAAATTGGCGACTTTTTAAATAGCGTCAAGAACCTTCAATAATTGAAATTTTCCAAGGCACGTTGCTACGCAACTACTTTTGTTTTCGAGAGTAGAAAAAATTATTTGCGTATGATAAATACCTGATTAAACATTATATTTAATTCTCAGAGAAACATATTATTGCATGACAGTACTCAAATGCTACCATATTTTTTAAGGTGTTTGCTTTTTCATGTCTATGTAAGCAACAAAATTGTTCCTTTGTTCTCTTTTGGCTTATTTTTATAACATACTTTTAAAAAACTACAGTTGAATTATAACTAAAATTGAGTATTCTTTCTGCGATATCAATTCATTACCAAATGACCTTTTACTTTTATACCACGGGCAAAGCCGTGCGGGTACCGCTAGTAATATATATATTTGACGAAAAATAACAGTGCATGTTTTTGAGGAATCTCTTGTCCAGTTACACATGAAGAATGTTGTTGAAAAAGTATATCAATCTTAGATACATATATTTTTGGAGAAAAATGCAATTGTTTAGTAAAAGTTGGCTTTTAAACGTGAAAGTTATAACTTTTACTTGCTAAAATATCTTGTCCATACTTGCATCATTTATGGTAAACAAAAATAAATGAAAACCAAACACAATGCATTAAGTACCTAAAAGCTCTCTAGAAAAACCAATTTTTTCAACTTTTAATATCGGTCGGTTAACTATTTTGACTAACAACTGTATCAATATAGTTAAGCTTGAAGTAGATGATATACTTTAAGAATTGCTTCAAAATGTAATTCAAAGTACTTTTGATGTAGGGCATTTAGGGTATTAATATTTTCTTTTCATTATTTCGCACTTCTCGCACTTCTTCTACTTGAACCAAGTTTGACAAAGGTTTAGTTAGTTTGTTGAAAAAAAAAAGCATATTTTGATGACTTTTTATTTTTTGGTTAATCGTCAAGAAAACTTTTATCATAAAAAAGATGTTGCACAAAAGATTTTATACCTTAAAATTCATTTTCATATTATGATGCAGTGTATTATTTCATAATTCTATTTTTCTTTCTGTTACAATATGTGTATGCTTTTAAGTTCAAAAAGCAAAAAAATAGATGCTTTGTAATGAAAATATTTATAGCTCTCTTTTTCGGTATAAAAATCTGAACTCAAAAGTAAACATGTGGTTCACGAAATTAATAGAATACTTTTTATTTTTGCTTCTTTTTTTCAGGGCATCAGATTTCTATCATGAGTCAAAATTAAACTCGGAAAAGTGACTTTATTACATCAAATAAAATTATAGCTTGTCCCACAAAAAATAAATTACCTGGTATTTGATAATATTATTAAACATCCGCATATTTAAATGTTACCTCATTAAAATGTAACGAGCTAATTATTTATGTCAGTATTCTCCGCCAAAAAGAAAGTCTTTTAATTAAAAAAATCCTACCAATTTTATGTCAGACACATTACTCCTTATTTTTTATTGAAACGTAAAAATTTCTTACATTAATTGGCAAGGAATGGTTCTCAAGTTACAAATAGAAGGCAAATATACATAATTGACAATGTTTTAAAGTTAAAATTAATTGTCATTTAAGAAAGGTTGATTTACATAAGCTTCAGATTCAATAAGTTTCATTTTTTTAAATTTAGTATTGCGATTACTTAATTTAGTTTTTTCAATAAAAATTATGTATATATATATATATATATATATATATATATATATATATATATATATATATATATATATATATATATATATATATGTATATGTATATGTGAGAGAGAGAGAGCGAGAGCGTGGGCGAGAGACTAGGACAGGGATGATATTACCCGAAGGAGAGGGACAGGTGGACGTTCGAGGAGGTGGGGCACCAGGCACCCACTCGGTGGCAGACTCTTAGGTCAATCTAAAGAAGGAACCACAAGGAAAATTGATGTCGGCAATTAAAATAAATAGCAATGTATTATGGCTCAAAAAGAAAATAAGTTTAGAGCCGATTTTAATAATTTTAGTTCGTGTTAGTAGTTTCCCAATGGTGTGCTTATTGTTAATCATCCCATCTGTAACTTGAATAAAATCTTGGCAGTTGCTTTTATAGCAGGAAAAAGCTTCATCACCTTTACCCAATACATGCTTTATTTTAACCCTTATGCCAATAAAACATTTTCTATACTTTTCCCGATTATACGTTTTAAACATTTATGCGTCGTTTTCATATAATCCCGATTCAATCCAATCAATTTTAATGCTTTAGTTCCGTTTGTACGTCACTAAATATACATTACAACTCTTTTCTTTCTTTTTAGAGTTCAAGCGTTTTCTGTTGGACTATATTCGTCGGTTTTTATAGAGTAAAATTTCTTTGGTTTCGAAAGTGGATATAAAGTTCCAAACAAATTATTATAGAACGAAAGATAACTATCCAAATTATACTCAAAGAGATTGTTTGCCCTTTATAAGTATGCAGTAAGTTTCAAAATTCACGGAGTAACATTTAGATGCTGATACAATGTTTTCCTTCTGCTCTCGTATTCAAGAGAAGCCTTCTCGAGATTAAAATTTATTGCTAATAAACTTAGAAATACGAGATGCATTCCACTTCAAAGGCCTCCAATTTTTTTTCTCCAGACTGGAAAGACAAGAAAGATGTGCTATGTCTTAAAATGAGCGCGCGTTCTTTGTCAAAATATGGCAGAGATGGCAACACTGTGCGACAGATGGAATTTTAACGCCAGTCGCGAGAATGAGAACTGTTTTCGATACTTAATATGGCGCAGTTTTCCTTACCTGAACAGCGTGCAATCATTCGTTTTTTGAATTTGCGTGGTGTGACACCAATTGAAATCCATCGACAGTTAAAGGTGACAAGTGGTGATGGAATTATGGACGTGTCAAAAGTGCGTTCGTGGGTGCGACAGTCATTCGGCGATCCCCCACACGATTCTCTCCACTTTCTCGATCGTGTCGTCAGACCGGCTTGTGCGAGCCCGAGGTTGTTTCGGTTTGTTTTCACACAATGTTCTGCCTTCATTAAACTGTCAAATCCATAATTCTATCACCACATTTCTTCTTCAACTGTCGATGGATTTTAATTGGTGTCACACCACGCAAATTCAAAAAAACGTATGATTAGACGCTGTTCAAGTAAGGAAAACTTCGCCATTTTAAGTATCGAAAACAGTTCTCGTTCTCGCGACTGGCGTTAAAATTCCATCTGTCGCACAGTGTTTCCATCTCTGTCATATTTTGACGAAGAACTCGCACTCATCATAAGACAGTACATGTTTCTATATCTTTCCAGTCTGGAGAGAAAAAAAATCGGAGGCCTTAGAAATTGAATGCACCTCGTATTATCACAAATTTTGTTTTAAAAGAACCTATTTGCATTGCGTTTACAGTGAGTTAATTACCAACTGACCAATTTTATCCTACCTGACTCTGACTACTTTAATATTTAAATTGATTTTTAAAATCAAAATTGATAAAAAATATATTACGTATGTCTTCCGAACTTGTTCGTGAGGTGGTTGCGTTAGGTTTTCTGCCATAAGAGCCTTTGTAGGCTATACTACTCTTATTTTTCAAACATTAAGCAATGACAAAACAAAAACTACTTTTTGTACAGCAAACAAAAAACTTTCAAAGTTTCAAAACATTTTCAAAAAAGACTCATATGCGAAGTTTAAAATTTTAGCTAATCAGATGAAAGAAATATCTGACAAATAGTTTGGAACAAGATCACAAACACAGTCCGAACTTGTAGAATATACCAGTATATTATTTGCATTATAGTTCGTGATGGATAAAAACTGAAAATGAAATTGAAATGCAATTTTTTTTCTGTGATTGCCAGAAAACTGCTAAGTATTTGGAAAACACACTTGCTATAATGAAAATGAAAATTTATTTCTTATTCTTCCCGCATGCACAGCCCGAAGTAGTCAAATATTATAGACTAACGACCGCAATTTTTTTTATGACACAAAAGTATATTATATAGCATAACAAGATGAAAAGTGAGTGCTATTCTGGGGACGCCTCTAAACGAAATATTTATAGAACAGTTGAAGGCTCGATTGCAAATGGACTCATAATAGCTAGACTGTTACCATAATGGTGTTTTTCATCGATAATAAGTATATTATCGATTTTCAAAGAGCTTTTAGACAAATAAAGGCTTAATAGCGCATATGTAAAAGCGGCATTTGTTTCTAGAAATTGCAGTTGAGTTACCAAATATTAATATCCATTTAAAAGTAATTATATATATCTACTTATATTAAAAACTGAGTATCTTTCTCACTATCTTTCTTTCTAACTATCTTTCTTTCTATCTTTCTATGTCACGCTTCTTTCTCCTGAACGCCAATGAACTGAAAGTCGAACCAGGTACCGATAGATAGGTAATTTTTCAAGCCTTTTTAGTTTCAATTGATATAATTATACGATTTTAATTAGCGAAGATATCAATTAATAAGTAGTCAAATTTAAAGCGATTAAGCCTAATAAATGATTAAATATGAAATCCATTCTTGCAAACCGTCGTTGCTATGAAACGGTGATAACAATGATAATGAGAATTTTGAATGAAGGCTTAACTAAATCAAACACGAAACTCATAAGCGGACCACTTACGTAGAATTTTTATCGCTAGCTACTGGTAATATTTTGAAACATTTATTTGTTGAAGAGCCATCTACTTATATTAAAAACTGAGTATCTATGTCTGCTTTTTTTCTTTGAGCGACCTGAACTTACTGAAACTTTCCTCATCATCTTGAAGGCGTGAAGCATCTCAATAATTCGAATGATTTTTTATATAGGAAAAAAGTAAAGGCGTGAAGCGCCTGTAAGCGAGCCGCCTTGGCGGGGAGTAGTTTCTTTAAATTTTTTTCTCACTACTTTCAGGGCACGAAGTGCCCGTGCAACGCCGGGCCACGTGCGAGGTATGTCTTGAAATCGAATGAACATTAAATTATATCAAATAATATAATTTCAGAATGAGGTAAAAGTTAGAGAGGGGGGACGTTATGCATCAGCATGCCGCAGGAAGCTAATCTAGCTGCCCTGGCAGCTAGTATATACATATAGTGTGTGTGTGAGTGTAAATGTGTGTGTAATGAAAGTTTGCCTTTTTTGTGGTTAAATACACTGCTGTTTGTAAATTGCAGCATCATAAAGGAATAATCCGAATTAAATGAAATTTACAGAAATTTTCAATAATGGGATGTTATGCAAAGTAGTAAAGTTTTAGAGACCCCATGAATGCATGTTGTGAGCAGCTCCTTTTGAACAGTTTCTAAATGACATACAGGGATGTAAAGGGACGCTGAAAAAAGGGAATGGTAATTTGTAAGTTGCAAACGTTTAGTGAGAGCTGATTATGCCTCCTCGACGAAATAGGATGAAATTTTAGCAACTTACATCGTCTGAACTGGGAAGAATCACTAGCTTTCACGAAAAAGGTTTTTGCTAACTCTCAAAAACAGCTCATGGGCAATGGAACAGTTCCTTGGTGAAGCGAATTTGGAAGCAGTGGACCGATGAACACAGCAGGACAATGAAAAACTGGGTATGAATGATGCAAACGTAATCCAGAGCGTAGTGAGATAGATACTTGGTCCGAGTGGCAGAGATTGTCCACACAGATCTTTCCAGGCAGTTGGCAGCACGTTGGCCTACTTTTGCAATTCTACCCATGTCGTGAAGCCGTTACGTTAGCCGTTAATGCTTTGACGTCTGTTGTACCATGGATTGCGTGCAAGATTCCTTCAAATAATATCCCAATCACGGTAAGCTATTGATAGCTGCATCTGCAATGGGCTCATAGGTATAGACCTATGAGACCCTGGCGGGCTAACTGGCATGAAAATGTCTTTTCAAACTAAACTCGCTTCACTTGGTATATTTTCCATAGCTGCATTCGTATTAGACGCTGTTGGACCCGCTTCGTATTAGTCGCTGAGGAACGCTGCTTTCCAGAGCGCGCTATAGAATGTCATTGGTTCCGAGCACCTGGAGTTTTGAACTGAGGTTTCATTTCGTTTCTTGGACTGCCTCAGATGCTACGAATGGAGAGTAATCTGAATAGCAACAAGTACAGCTACGAAGTCCTAGAGATCGAAGTCGTTCACTTCGCTCAAGGCATCGTTGGAGCCGTCTTTCAACACGACAATGCACGGCCACATGTTTCGAGAAATACGTGAGGTACATTTTTAACAAATCACATACAACTCTTTCCTTGGACTGCTTATTCGCCGTATAACATAGCCTACTGAACACGTGTGGGATTTGGTTGGTCGACATCTCGCACGTGAGCAGCTTCCTTCTGCTTCAAAAAACAAACTTGACTGCACTAACTAGAAGTATCGAATTTTATTCCCCAAGCAGGCATTAAACAACCATGCACTACTTTCAACTTTCCGCTACAGCTCTCTCATTACAGGTTTTCAGGGTCAGTTTAAACGATGCTACTCACATCACGCATGCTTAAAGGTTCTGAAGCTTAAATAGTTTTCATATGTTTCTATAGCTGATATTCCTGCAAATTTCATTTCATTTGGGTGATTCCTTCATGGTCTTGCATTTTTTACAAGCAGCAATATACATACATCTCTTACCACTTTTATAAAAAAGTCTATGATAATAATTGTCACATCAAAAAGCTACAAATACAGGTTATGCATCTCTATATTAATGTTATACTAGCTTATTACCCGGCGTTGCATTATGTTTAACTTATTTCATGCTAAAATGAAATAGGTGAGCCTTAAATTGATAATCCATTGTTAATCGTAATATTTGCTGGAAAACACTCGTATTTAAATGTGTTAAATTTTATCAATTTGTATGCTTAAAGGCTTATCTTTATTACACTTACATTCAAAATTGATAGAAAAAGGCCATTTTGAGACAAAAAATTTGAATTTTGAGCTTTTTAGATTTTAATTTCAAAACCCCGCCTATGTGAATTCTAGTGCATCAATAAATCTCTGTGCCAAGTTTGATGAAAACCCGACAAAAACTGGATTTGTAAAAGGAGCAAACATACAAACAAGCAAATATATACACATACATACATTTTTATATAATTATTATTACAATATAGTTTATTATATTATGTTGTGCTCTTATATTAAATAAGTCGTTTTTCTTCAAAGCACGTAAGTGTTTTATTGTAGGGTTAACTTTTTCATTTCGTAAAAATTGAATTGCCCTATAAAACTTTATAACATTCAAGAAAGATTGAATACGAATAAAATTAAATGCAAATTTCTGACTTTTATTCAGTATATGAATAGAAACAGTTTTCTTTAAACTGGAGGTTCATATCGTTTGAAATTTCTTACAATACGCAGAAAATTGTTCGTATAGAAAAATTCTCTAACCAGATTTTTTTTAAGTAACACTTTAATAAAACGCTCAAAGGGCAAAACAAGTTTTTTTAACGGTATTCAACAAATATTTTTACTTCAAATTAATTCAACGACGCAGATTTCAAATGAAAAATGTCAGTGTCTGTAGATTAAAAAGATGTCTTGTTTCGCTATTTCATTAAGTCTTAAGAAAATGTTTTGCTACTAAAAATCAGTCCGGTGCAAAACTTCTGCTTTGCAAAATGTTTAATTTGGCGTGAGCTAATGAAAGGCGTTTCAAAAATTCAATTAGCAAAAGAATGTCGGGTATTTCATCAAACAGTTTTAGCGAAGAATATAAATTACTTTTTTTTTAAGAAGAACATTTTTGAATTGTACAGAATTAAATGTAATATTAAAGACAATATCAACCAGGTACATTAGCAAAAAAAAAACCTTTTTTTTTCTTTATTAAAAATTCTTAGTTTTTCGTTAAAAGGTGTTTAAATTTAAACGTGAAAAACTATCCCTTTGCTTACACAGTTTTTGTGAAAATGGATATGAAAGTAAAATTATTTCTTTTATTTTATATAATATTTACGTATAGTGTTCAAATTCAAGTTGATTAATCTACCTCTAATTTTTCTAATTTTAATATATTTTACTTAACTTCTCCCATATCATTTTCTCTCTAAAAATAAACATTCTAGAGATTAAGACCGAAAAAAAATCTCAACATTTAAATTTGTGTATTTTAAGGAATACCTCAGTATACATGTACCCATGCAAATATTATTACTTCCTAAACGCATGTGATCTCTTTATAAGTCAAGGGTCGTCGAAAACTTCAAACTCGTACCAGTCTATTTAGATGTTCTACAAAATACTAGCGGATCTTTACCACAGTGGCTCTCTATGAACACGGCCGAGTCCATTTCAGTCAGAGGTGGAGACAGAGAAATCATGAGTGCATGCGCTCTGTAAGGAGAGATTGTTGAGATTGGGGTGCACTTCAAGTCGCGTCGCGGTGATAATTTCAAATGCAAAAAAAAAAAAAAATGTGCAATACACAATCTTTCTCTTTTCAAGAAAGAAAATCTTTCTTTTTTTTTTTTCATTTGTTTTATTTTTATCACAGTCCTAAGTTTTCACAATAGAAATGATTTTAAAGAGACGCTTTTCGGCAATTTGACCGATGAGATTTTTTAATCAAAATTAAATCTTGTAAAAAAATAATGTGCAGAAGGAAATTTTATGCATGAATTATTTCTTTTTTGCTTGTCAGCTCAAAGTTGTTTTTAATTTAATTACTTGTTGATGTAGGGATATATTAGGCACTCAGATATTTGTCAACTTATTTTTTTTTTTTCCATGTTAGCGTGATTTTTTTCCAAAAGTAACCTCTAAAGATATGATGAGAAGATACCACACATTGCATTATTTAAGAAGATTCTTCAAATATTTTGACAGAATATATTTTTTAAATTTAACAAGAATAACACATAAAGATAAGTTATATAATTGTGTCTAAATTATAATATTGAAATACTTTTGCTTTTTAACCAGATCTAGCAGAAAATCCCCCTTTATTTTTTTCCCCTGGTGTTGAAACTGAAAAGAAAATTAGTTAGACGTTTTGAGATTTACTCTGGCTTGGGCAAATCATGACAGCTTTAACATATCTCTAACTCACTAATACTGCTGTGAGAAGGTAAAGGGCAGTAATTGCAAACTTTTAATTTTGATCATCTATTGTACTTTAACAATAAAAATGAAAATGTACAAAGAGCTTGAATTTATTTCAGAACGCTCAACATTTACATAACAGTTGAAAAACAAACAATGTTTTTAATAGTATATGGTACATAAATGAAGGAAGAGCAAGAATGACATTACAAGTACGATTAGGTGCAAAATCAGAAAACAAATACAGTCGAGCCCGCTTATTAGAATGTCGCTTAAAGGAATATTCCGCTTAATGTAAAACGTTTTCAATGTAACAAACCATTGAAATGCATTATTTTCATCCCGGATAATGGAATATCCCGCTTATTAGAATATTTTTTCGTGGCAAAATGGCCATTCCATTAAGCGGGTTCGACTGTATCTCTTGTTTAGGGAATTAAAGGTATGAAATGAAAAATCACTTAATTATTCTTCAGCATCTAGTAATCGAAATTTGAAATAGTTTGAAAATAAAGGTTTTCTGAAACTGATTAGGCATTTCTTATCATTTCAAAAATTTCTTAACATCCCAGCATGTTTTAGCTGAAATTTAAACAGACAGTGAAGCATCCTTTAAACTTTTATTTTTTTTTATACGTTATTTCAATCACTACCGGCCGAGTCCTATATATATTCTGAAATATGCCTCTTATAATACGTTTTTTCATTTGTCTTTTTTTTTCACCCTGTCCCTTAAAAACTTATACGGTGCTTCATAGTACCTTATAATAACAATAAATGACTAAACACATATGATATTGCATTTATATTTTTTTATACACACGAAATTAAAGCTCAAAATCATTTTAACAGAAAATATAAATCGATGTTTTCCACGATATAGAAATCGCCGAAAATTTGCTAAAAGGATTACTTACAGCAGCAGCACATAAGATTGATATGCCAGCAAATATTTTGGGAACACTGTAACGATTTTAGCAAATTTAACACTAATGCACTTATTATAGCTACCATTTCTTGCCAGAAAATATTTCAGTATAACCCTATTCTAATTCAGTATAACTATTATCTCATACTGATTTTCGGAATGGATGAACAAATTTCTTAACTTTATGCAGTGGTTTTTACTTAAATTTAAACACTTTTATAATAACAACATATAAATGTAATTACAAATGATATTATCTAAATGAATTATAATTAATACATGAAATAAAAGCTTTAAATACATTTATAATACAAAAAAAAAATCAGTTTTAAAGACTATAGAAATGCCAAAAAATCAAATTACTAACTATATAAGAGGATTATTTATTCTGTTGCCTTTTTTTAATAGTAAATTTTCTTTGTTGATTAATTATTTTATTGACAGGAGCATTTTTTATTTCATTAGACACAGATGGTAGTGATCGCTTTGCTGAAACCGTTTGCAAGTATATTTCTAAATTTTTAGTGAGTTCAGCGGCACCATCTAAATCTTCCAGTGTTTCTAATGCTTGTATTTGATTGCTTATAGAATTCAATCTTAAAGCTAAGGAAGCTTTTTGGGCACTAATGTCAGTCCTGGGTTTTTTCCGCACTTGATTAACAATTGCAGACTTTTCCAACGACTGCAGATCTTGTTGTTCATTCACAGCTATCACAAGTTCATCTCCACTCATATCAATATTTGAGGAGCTACAAACATTGCTTGTGAACAAATCCACTTTTTTACACAAGAAATGTATGTGTTTGCATATCACATACCTGATGTTGTAATCAATGCACGTGCATGTTAATGTGTGGATGCATATCTCACAAAGTGAACACTTGATTTCACACTTGCAATCTTTATTTTCCATGCATACGTCATAAGTAAAGATAAATGCTCCTTCGACTTTTGTCACTGCCCATTTACCTTTTTTCACTTCGTAGACCGAATATATGTTTTCATCTAGTTGGTGGCCAACAGTATGTCTCTTCCTAATTAGACTCACTCTGTGCGTCAACTTGCCTCTTTCGATTGCAGTTATTCTACCCAGGAGTTTCTTTGTCACTGCATTCATAACAACATGTATGGCTTTATCTAGCCTTTTCATTACTGTCCCACCCGTTTCTTCGTATTTGAGTTGGCGGTGCCATCTCTCAAGTTTCATATTAGTGTTAGCTCCCAATCGAGCTCTATAGCAGTATGCCCACTTTTCTTTCCGTTTGTTATAATGTTCATTAAAATATTTTAAAAAAGCAGCTTCTTCTTTATACGTCACTGAAAACTTGCTTAAATATTCTTCAAACGTTTTGACGTCTAATTCATGCAAAATCTTTTTCAGGTCCTTTTTGATTTCTTCTCTTACTGTTTCATTTGAAACTTTTGTTTTTAAATTTAAGTTCCAATTTCGCAAAACGTGCCACGCACACAATATATGCTTCGCATCATCCTTGAATATGTTTTGCCAGGCGTTATGAAATGAATTTGTGTCGTCAGTTAAGATTAACTTTGTTTTGAAGCCTTCGTTCAACTTAAGCTTAAGTGCATTAAAAAAAGGCTCAAAAGTTTCACATGCAACTCGTGTGGAAAATAAAGTTGCAACGGGAATGCCCTCATGGTTTTGGTCATTTATTATAACAGTGGTAAGTTGGAAGCCATACTGATTCGTACCATGGGTTGAGTCCAACATGATGCAAGTTTCACCATACAGTTCAAGGAGCTTTATCTGCGCTTCTGTTGCAAAACCGAGTAAGAACTCTTCTGCTCCAACTTCAGTAAAACCAATAAGAGTTTCTCCAACCGGCTTATAGACGAGGATGGGGTTATAATCCTCTGTTATCATCTTCTGCACCAGTATGTCGACAGACACAGCATCCTCTTTATGTGCTATGGTTTTTTCAATACGGAAATCTCTGCGAATATTATCTAAGTCCTTTCTGGTGGTTAATCCAAATCGCTTGGTAGGGGAGTACTCCTGCTGCACTTTGTTCAGAACACGACTTGTGGGGATTCCATTTTGCAGCATATCAGCGAGGCCTGTTCTTTCTTGCTGGGATAGTTTTAGTTTTCCAACTTCAGGTTCGTGACCCACATGTTCACATTGGTACTCCACTGTAATTTCTACAACTTCATCCACTGTTACCTTAGTAACTTTCATGGAAGCAGGGCAAGTTTTCCCCATTTTAATGGACCCGGAACACTTAGAATGCTTCAGACGGACTGAGTCATCTCTCAGATTTGGGACACCACTTCTATGACATTCGTAGTAAGAAGTTATGCACTGCATTTCCTTAAAAGTGCTTTTTAAGGTGAAAAACGAAATTGTTTCTTTTTCAAACGTAGATTTCCAATTTTCAAATTCAAAATCCGTATGAAAAGTTTTGGTTTCGAATTTCAAAGAAATACCTTCATGATTTTCATACAAATGTTTATGCAAATCTGCAATTGTTCTCAACTTAGCATCACAAATTGGACATTCTTTGTTCAGCACAATTGAAAGTTCTTTCCCTGCATGAAAGTTTCTTTGGTGACGATACAAGTTTTTTTTGGCGGAAAAGCTAATACCGCACTCATCACAAACAATAGCAAGTGATTGTTTTGAAGGAGTTTTAGAAATATTATCTGCGACTGGAGAGCGATCCATTTTACTTTTTGCTGCTTACTAATCCATTTTAAACAATACAACAATATATTATTGAAAAAGAAGTAAAATATTAGAAAATAATTTATTTATTTTTTTGAATTCAAAAGACAACGCGAAAATGATAACAGCGATCGAAGCAAGAATCAAGAATTTAAACAAAGTCGAAAAACCGCGCAAACCGCGCATGTAGTTTGCGCATTCTCCTACTGCACCCCTGACTGAAATGGACTAAGCCGTTTTCGTAGGGAGCCACTGTGGTAAAGATCCGCTAGTCTACAAAATGTCCTTATTGGCTATACTTCAAGAATATGTTTGTGCACCTCTGCTACCCAAATGTATTTCAAGAATTTATAAGTTTGGTATAATAGTCTTCATATTCTATTTCTGAACAAATTTTAAACAATACTTGTACATCCGAAATTATATTTTGCCAAATTTTGAATTAAACATTCATGAACGTAATACCCGTAGCCGCTAATTATATTCTTCAAACACTATATCATCATTTAAGAGTATTTCAGATGTCTTGGTAGATATGTATGTTTACTTATATTATACTCCAAATGATCGCTTTTCCAAACGGAATTTTAACTAGTTCATATGTGATGCAAGATTTTAACTATTTTAAGCGGCTATATGAATACTGTTTTGTCAATTAAATCTAGTGCATTGAAATTGTACGCAAAGCACGAAATTATGCCGAAATGCAAATTATATTTAACTTAAAATTATATTTAAACTAGTCGTACTATAACTATTACTTTAGGATGCTTAAAATAACTGATAATATACAGTTACACTCAATAAGTCATTAAATTGAAGAAATAATGAGAAAGTTCTTAAAAAATGCAACCTATTTACTCTCATCAAAACCAAAATACTTATGCAGGAGCCTTTTTCGTTTAATACTGATTCGAAAAAAGTTGATTTTGAGCACAAAAGTAAATTTTTATGCATTAAATTAACGTAATTAAGCCATAACTAAAGCAAAAAACCTTGCAGTATATCGGCACCCAAGTTATACCATCCAAAGACTGCAGTTTCGTTCTTATAGTATGGAATCATCAATCTGGAATAGACAAACATCGGGCTGAATACTGGTGTTATTTCAATAAATCTGAAAGTACCAACAATCTGGAGATGAATTTGTACTGAGAAATGATGTACGACAATACTTACAAGTCTTAAGCTTTACCTTCAATTTACGAGTAGAACCGTATCATTGCTTAATGTTTAAGGCCTCTCGCTAGTATGCTAAATATACTGTAACGAGTCCGTAGCACCTTCAACTTTCTTATCTGATCATTTCAATCTTCAGGAAGTAACTATAAATTTATTTACAATTATGTACACTTATTTACAATAGGAGCAGGAGACAATTGCTAAACATCCAGCAATTAGGTAGCAAACAGTACACTGAACTCTCAACAGTAACTCAGCACCACGTATCTAACGTGAATAGTAATTAAGAAATTACAAAAGCATAACAAACATTCGCCCAAGCGAATAAAATGAGTCTTCCAGAAACCAAATATGAAAAAACTGTGTTCATGGCAGTTGGACAGCTATTTATACTGGGAAGAATATTTCTACAACATTCTAGCAAAATCCGGAGTGTTCTATTCATTCACAAACTTAAATAATCCATTCAAGAAAATTCTAGTGATAAAAAGAAAAACCCACAACATTGCAACTCAAAGCGAAAATGTCGTCATGCTTATTAAATTTAGGGTAAGTGCAAAAACTACAAAATGTTATAGGGTCGGTATATAAATGGTAAAAGTGATATCTTTAGATACTTTTGCAACATGTCGACAGATAAAACCAAAACTAGTGACACCAAGCGATTCCTCGCCAAAAATGGTGCAAGGCAGGAAAAATAACAATTATTTACAAGATTTGTAACAATACTTTAGCTACTGATTGTTAGCACTTTCATCTTCATGGAAATGCTATCAGCTTTAAGTTTGGTTTTAGTCTGTTTCACACTGATAGATCCACCATAAGGTCGAAACTGCTTTTTTTGGATAGCATAACTGGACTGTTGGTATGTAGCATGTAGTTCTGTCTTAGCTCTGAAAAAGGGCTGAAATTTACTGCTTAATATCTAAGCTTCGCCTTCAAATAACAAGTTGGACCGTAGCATTGCTGCGGTCTCCCGCTGGTGTGATAGTTTACTTTAGATACTAATGTGTAGCAATTTCAACTTAATTGAGTGTTCCGTATTTTTAATACAAATTAACAAATAGAGGTTGCGTTACAGTCTCTGACTAATGGCTGCTGAAAAAGGAAAAACCAAAACCGACCCACTTTCTTAGAATATGGCCTGTTCAATGAGATATTTGCCTCACAGCACGAAACCGAAATATTTAACCGCTTTAGTTGTTTTTTAGCCTACTTTCCCGTTAAAAATGAAAGAAAGACGAAAAAAGTAGTAAAAGTAGTTTAATGCATCTAAAAATATCGCCAAGTCCAAAAAATATCGCCAAGTTAAAAAAAAATATCGCCAAGTCCAAAAAATATCGCCAAGTTAAAAAAATAATGAGGTAAAATGAATATCGAAAAATTAAAAATTTGAAAGTAGGGTATTGAGATGGGGAATTTGTGTGTCGGTCGGTCGGTCGGTCTGTCTGTCCCCCCCCTAATAACTTTTGAATGAACATTCCGATTTTGACAAACTTTTTTTTGTTGGAAAGATCTCGGCGAGTACAGCTCATTCCCATATTTGATTTTTCGATTTGAACAATTTTTGGTTCAACTTTGAACCGTTCAAACAACCTGTCCCGCGATGCTAACTTTTGAGTGAACAGTCCGATCTGAACAAACTTTTTTTTGTTCGAAAGATCTTTTCAAGGATACTTCATTCCCGTATTTACATTTTCGATTTGAACAATTTTTCGTTCAACATTGAACCATTCAAACAAGCTGTCACCCCTAATAACTTTTGAGTGAACAGTCCGATTTAAATAAACTTTTTTTTGTTCGAAGCATCTCGGCAAGGATACTTTATTACCGTATTTAAATTTTCAATTTGAACATTTTTGGTTCAACATTGAACCGTTCAAGCAACCTTTCCCCACCTAATAACTTTTGAGTGAACCGTCCGAATGGAATAAACTTTTTTTTTGTTCGAAAGATCTCGGCGAGTACAGCTCATTCCCATATTTGATTTTTCGATTTGAACAATTTTTGGTTCAACTTTGAACCGTTCAAACAACCTGTCCCGCGATGCTAACTTTTGAGTGAACAATCCGATTTGAACAAACTTTTTTTTTGTTCGAAAAATCTTATCAAGGATACTTCATTCCCGTATTTAAATTTTCCATTTGAGCATTTTTTCGTTCAACATTGAACCGTTCAAGCAACCTTTCCCCACCTAATAACTTTTGAGTGAACCGTCCGAATGGAATAAACTTTTTTTTGTTTGAAAGATCTCGGAGAGACTTTCCCATACATTCCCATATTTCGCTTTTTGATTTGAACCATTTTTCGTTCAATATTGAACCGTTCAGAAAAAAAAAATTAACATTAGCGTCTACGGGGAATTTAAGTTGAATGTTGATCGTGAACTTAAAGTCGGATTTCCTTCAAACTAACTTTGTAAGAAAATGGTTTTGATATATAATGTTTGTAAAGTACTTTTCTGAGTAATCTTCTGTGAGGACTCTGATTCCGACTCCGACTCCGCAAACATGGCGGAAATGCAGGCTCAGAAAAAAAAATGACTGACTGTGCAGACGATTTTTTGTTTATTTATTCATTTGTTTTATTTTATTTATTATTATTTTTTTTTGGCAGACGATTTTTTTTGTAACAAAAATTTTTCATTCACGCGAACATTTTATTCTTTATTTATATTTAACAATTGATTAAAAGTGAAATTCGAGACATTTTATTAACGGACGAGCTTTTTTTTTTTTTCTTTCTTTGATAAAATGTGTTTTGATGCTCTTTGTACTTTTATTTATTTATTTTATTATTATTATTTTTTTTTGAAAACGATGGAGGATTTTTTCTACGGAGGAACTGTAATAGTTACACTCTTTAAAAGGTGCGACAAAACTTTATTTATTCGTTAATTACTTTTTACTTGTCTATTTCATCTGATGAGAGGGGTATATTTTGCTTTTCGAAATCAGCTCTAAGTGCTAAAAAGGTATGTTTGGCATAATTTTCAGTCTCAGATAATCAAGAGAATAATGATCAGATGCGAGAATGCCGATGTCGATGTACGGGACAGTAGGCTCGTTTAGTTCTTGACAGAACTTCTTGTTCAAATAAGGTGACGTATTCAAACTCAATAGTTGGAAGAAAATGAACCTGGTAGTATTATAAAGGCAACGCACATTGACAGCATTACGGTGCTGTTAGGTTTGCGACACCTGTAGAGCCAATACCACACTTGCAAGTTTTGTTCGTTAATTTTCCTCTGGTTATCGCCTTTTTATTAAAATGGAAGCTTTTAAATAAAAGCATGGATAAGTATCATCGCTTGACAGACAGAATTTATCGTTCGTTAAAAAAAAAAGGTCTTGTAAGAAGATGAAGAATATATGAGAACAAAAGACAACGGGACTCACGTTTTATTCGTTAAAATACTGGAGGACATAACACCAGCGGTAAAAATAAGTCTGCGCTGTCCCGAAATGTAGTGGTTGATGTCTTGTGCCAGCTATACTATAAAGCAACTTAACTTGACACTAAACGTCACTACGCGCGGAGCCAATAAGAGCGCAGAAACAGTTAAGGATCTTCTCTATTTCGCCTTGTAGGCTGTGACGTTTTATCTAGCTCGTTTTTCATTGGCTGACGTCACGACGCCAGTGTCAAGAAACCTTGCAGCGTAGTATAGGCGGGTAATTTAGGGTTCGCTGCTTCACTTTTTCAAGTGTACTTCAATTTGGTGTGAAACCTAACTTGAACAATACACACATGCTATAAAGACTCACTTATTGGGTAGGCAACCATTCATAGCAAAACAACACATTCACACAAAGCAAGGACAGGAGAGCAAAATCACATCCATGCCCGGACCGGGATTCAAACTTGGAGCCTCCCCATTCGCAGCCGCTGACCATTAAACAAGGTGGAAGATGTCAACACATAGTATAAAGAAGAGTTGTTTTTTTTTCCACTGTGCGTCTCCTATAATGCCTGAGTTTGTCATGCGTTTTACTTAAAATCTTTCCTTTTTATACAACACCTCTTTGTCACTGCCCCAAATCATGAGCTACTTTTCCACGTAAATTATAATTCCAAAATTATAAATATTCATTAAAACGGTATCTAGAGATCAAGTTAAACATTCTCTTTCCTTTGCGCATGCAAACAGGATCTCTCTAAAATAAACCATACGTATCTACGATAGTATCCCAAAAGCTTATTATTCAACAATTATCTTCCCATCCGTAGTAAAATATTCTCAAATATAGTAACACTGTCTCTGCGCTTGATACATTTTAATACGGAAAATTTCGAGAATTCTTCCTTTCTTAAACTTTGAATGTTTCATGTTATCTTATTCAGCATAGACCCTTCTGCGGAGACGCTTTGCTGGGAAGAAGAGAAATTTCCTGAGGAGAGAAATGGAAGATGTTCAGAAATGCACTTACTTCTGAGCGAAGGGGATGATTTATGTGGCAAGATTTAACAAATCTCGTGTTCTTTACACATGTTGGCTTTCTAGTAGTTCTCAAGCCAGATGAATATGCAAATGCTGGTGCGTCGTACTATTGAGGCTGTTTTAGTAGGATTTGGTATTGTGCGAATAACGGTGAAAATTCCGTTTTGAGGTAAATGTATCAGGATTGTTATTTTCTTAGGTTTGAGTTGTCATGAGATAAAAAAAAAAAGTATTGTGATGGAAACAACGCAGTATTTTTTTTTTTTGGTTTTATGAATGAAAATCATATTTAAAAATGAATACCGATGCAAATCATTTTTACAATAATGTAAAATGCAAAATATTTTAAAGTGAAATACACACACACACACACACATATACAGGACCGTCATTTTGAATTTTACAGCTGGGGGGGGGGGGAGCAAAGGGTGCATGCACAATGTAAATTTGTCGAAAAATGGCAAAAACCACGCCTACTTACATGTAAATACATTCATTTCCCGAAGTCAGGGAGGGGGGGGGGGAGAAGAATGGAGTTGGAAAAAACAAATGTTGAAGGTTTTCGAAACGTTGAAACTGTGTAGTAAATTAAGAATTTTATGGAATTCAACAAACAAGACCTAACTCAAACCTATTTTTAAATTATTAGCACGAAACAGGGAAGTTAATTTTTCAAACATAAATTTGAGCTAAATAGAAACATAGACAAAAAAATAATTTAGTTTAATTATTTAGAAATGAATTATTTTATGTTTCCTATACCTATGAAAAACACTTATGCCCTACAGAAATTTAATTAGAAACAAAAACATTGATAATCGAGAAAAAAAGTGCTTAGTTCATTACTGCTAATCAGAATCAAGTTTTAGCAATTACTTTTGAGGGATATTTTTTTCCTAGTATCAATAAATAAGAAAATATTAAAAAGAAAGGAAATCTATTGAAGTATAAATTTAGTCAAATGTGTGCTATTCATAATTCATGCAATTTAATATACAATACAAGCACTGCTTACCTTCTCAATAGTATCAGTCGATGACTAGAAAAACATGACGCTGGTATTTTTTAAAAAAATGTTATTATAACCTAACACTCTATTGGAACAAAAAAGGTTCCTGATAGTCAACTAGTAAGGAGACCGTTTAAGATAGAAGTAGCCACTTGAAGAACAACAGACCCATAAAGTGCCATTAATATGCCTTTCTCCTGAAAGTTTTTATGGCAGTTGTTTATCTAGTCAATTTATTTTGAGGGTAGAACAGAAGCTTTAAAAGCCACCATTTGCATTAGAAAAATCTCGTTCAACAAATATTTGGCCAGGGTAGGTGTTTTTTTTTTAAATTTATTTTTAAGGTATTTTTTTTGTAAAAACTCCCATCCTGTATTTAATCTTTAGTTTGGGAGATTGACTAAGTAATAACTAGTTATTCAGTTCTATGCCTCGGAGCCAGACTAACTTAAGTCACATGATCAAAACGCATCAATGGGGCTGAAAAACGTTTGTCTGGGGCATAAAAAAGATGAGACGCACTCTTTTAATCCTGGTAAATAATTTTAAAGTAATTTATTTTTAGAAAAACGCTGATATGACTCGAAGCGAAATAGGATTCTACAATACAATGCAGTAATAACCAAAAGTTTACCTTTTTGGACTTACTTTAATCTGGCTCTGAGATACAGAGTTAATAAATAGTGACATAAGCTTTTAAATAACATATTTTATGTCACTACACAGCAAAGTCCTCAAGCTTTACACAGCTTGAGGACTTTGTATTTTCCAGGGAGAACGTTTTACTTTATTTGAAAAAAATTAAAACCACAAAAGCTCCGGGACCAGATAATATTTATCCAAAAATTCTAGTAGAATGTGCAGAGGAATTAGTTGACGCTATAGTTAATATATTCAATGCTTCGTATAACTCATGGATAGTGCCAGAGGACAGGAAACTAGCTAACATTACACCACTCTTCAAGAAAGGGTCTAGAGGTAATGCAGGAAATTATAGGCCTGTGAGTCTGACTTCAGTGGTATGTAAAATTTTTGAAACATTGATCAAAATTAAGATTATGAATTTCTTAGAAAATAATGGGCTGTTGAGTAGTTTGCAGTATGGTTTCAGAAAAGGTAAATCGTGTGCTACTAATTTATTACATTTCTACGACAAGGTTACCTTGGCTTTAGATAGCAAAAAATGCGTAGATGTTGTTTACATAGATTTTCAAAAAGCTTTCGATAAGGTACCGCATGTAGCACTACTCAGCAAATTAGCTGGTATAGGGGTAGGAGGTAAAATTCTAGTTTGGGTTAGGAATTGGCTGACAGGAAGGAAACAAAGAGTAGTTGTTAGGGGTAACTATTCTAAATGGAGTGAAGTTTTAAGTGGGGTTCCCCAAGGATCAGTTTTAGGTCCCCTTTTGTTTATTATTTTTATGAATGACATTCATGAAAATGTTTCTGGAAACATGAATTGTTTTGCCGATGATGTCAAACTTATGGGGGTTGTAGAAAATGACGAACAAATAAATCAGCTGCAACAGGATTTGGATCATATTACTAAATGGGCAGACAAGTGGGGTATGGCAGTTAATGTTGGGAAATGTCAAGTGCTGCATTTCGGTCATGGAAATAAGCATACAAGCTATTATTTACAGGGTTCAGTCATTAGTAGGGCAGATAATGTTATGGATCTAGGTGTCTTAATAAATCAGGATTTCAAGTCCAGTCAACAGTGCAGCATAGCTAGTAACAAAGCCAATAGGATGCTTGGGTTTATTAATAGATCTATTTCAAACAAATCTAAGAAGGTTCTTCTGCCTCTATATAGAAGTTTGGTAAGACCTCATTTGGAGTATGCTGTTCAGTTTTGGTCTCCTTATCTGAAGAAAGACATTAATTTATTGGAAAGGGTACAAAGGAGGGCTACAAGGTTAGTGAATGGACTTTCTAATTTAGACTATGATTCCAGACTTAGAATGCTTAATATGTATAGTCTTGAGCAACGGAGAACCAGAGGGGACATGATTCAGTTATTTAAATTTATTAAAATGAATGATGTTGCAGGGTTGGATTTTTGCAAGGAAAGCAGGACAAGGGGTCATTGTTTTAAGCTGTTTAAACCTCAGGCGAACCTGGAAATTCGAAAAAATTACTATTTTAGCAGGGTAGTGGGAACTTGGAACAGCTTACCGGAAGAGGCGGTAAAGAGCAATGGAGTAGATGGCTTTAAGAGGGCCATTGATCTTCATTGGGGTCTTTAATTTGACTAGGACCAGCCAAGTTGGGCCCTGAGCCTGCTGCTGGTCTCCACATTTGTATTTGTATTTGTATTTTGAGTGACTAGGAAAATATATTGACAATTGTAGAATGTTTGTTGAAAATTGATCAATTAGACAATTTAAAATTATAAATATTAAAAAAAAAATTACTACTTTGAAATTATTTCTGCTGCAGGAACGAAGTTCAATGATAGATAGATGATGCCTAAAAGTGATAATTGCATAAAGAGTACATTTGAATTACAATCTGCCTCTCTATTACAATCTCTATTTTAAACTGCCTGAATCATATTTTAACAGTGTTATTATTTTTTGGGTCGGCGGGATAAAAGATAGGAAACACCCCTAAAGTAAATACCATAAAGTAAAAAATAATCATTAAGTTATTTTCAAATGAACCATTAACTAAGTCTTAAGCTCTCCTACCTCCCATTTTGAGGTACTAGCTATTATACGTCAGAAATGAGATGTGAAATAAATTATTTGAATGAAAACAGTGTGACGTTAATGCAGAAAAAAACTAAATGTACATAAACTCTTGTTCGCATTATTTACAATATTGCATGAGACATTAAAGTAAGACCACGAAGAGATGGCAGATGGACTCGAAGCGGATCACGTCATATGGAAATAGGTTGGCGAGAACGTATGACTTCAATGCTTATGTGTTCTCGCAGATCCAACCTAAGAAGAAAAAGATTTGTATACATCCCCTCAAGAAAAAGGTAAATATCTAATTAACTCAATTAATAAGTAAATGATCTATATTTAAAATACATAATCTATAATGCTATACACAACTTTTATTCTAGATACATTTCTCGGAAGATGCGGTTTTAGTATTTTTCAAGACATTTGGCGGAAAAAAAGTACGAGAAAGCTAAAGCACACCACTCAACTCATAAGAGATTTAGATCACAATATTAATGCGGTTTTTTTTTCAACATAAAATGTTTTCGAAAGGATAATGATTTAATGCTTTGAAATACTTAGTAAATACTTCGTGTATTTATTAAGGATTTCACAGGAATAAATAAGAATATTACGAGACAAAAATATAATCCCAGTAATCTGCAGTATTAAAATAGACGTTAATACTTTTCTCTGACTGGAAAATTTTTCACATCGAGAATCCTTTCGTAATACCTTTACTCTTACGCTCATATCAGGTGAATTATAATGTAAGCAGATTAGAGATCAGAATGATCTGCACACGCTTATGCTACTACATATCGCGCACGCTGAACACGAAAAATATGTTTCCGTAAACATTTGGGGGCGGGGGGTGGACAACATATTATTGTGTATCTCTCAGTATTGCTTTGTAGAAAACGTAAATACAATTTTAAGCCTTATTTTCATATGTTTTTGTCTGAAAATACACACCTGACCTTGATTACAAGTCTTGAAGAATCTTTTAAACGTTTGAATAAAATTAATGAAGAAATCGAATATTTTCCTAATGGACATAAACTAATAGAACAAAATAACAAGCGTTGGGGGAAAAAATCGAAGAAATTGTATGTAAAATACTTTCGATATTCATTTGAGCACTCATAACGTTTTACCTTTTGGAGCCGAAAATGCCTTAAATCTTTCGTGGTTTTATGAAACGAGCTTGGTACAACTGTAGATATATTCTTTATTTGCCTCAGTTGCGGATATATTCCAAGTTTTTTTATTTAAAATAACAAAGAACTAAACCAAGATGATTGAAGCTTTGTCTCAACATCTTTCTAAGGGATATTTAGCAAGGACTTAGTTTGGGGCTGAATTGTGAAATGTTATTCATTCTAGCTCTCTAGCTGATTTGAGAAAACTTCCATCGCAATTGAAAAATTGACAGTCTCCGTCCCCCCTTTTAAGAATTATGCAGTTTTGTTAATCAAGAAAAAATACTAAATCAGAGAAACAAGTTTTTCTCTAATTTATACTAATAGTGCAGTTTTACCATCTTTCAAAAAACTTTAAAGGATGAGGAACGGGATTTTACCATCTGTACATATGATGTACTTTATATCAACCTAAATGCATTGATTAAAAGTCGAACACATTTTTTACAGTTGTAATTTTCTCATTGAACCAAAGAAAACATTTTTGGCGTCATAGCAACTTCTGCATTTGCATGTTCTCTCCCAGTCATTGCACTCACTTCCTACATTAAAAACATATAGCGTGTTGATTAATCTACATAAAAAAAATCCACGTGTGTTGCTTAATAATACTGCCTCTCTTGGACAGGATAATAATGCAACAAAAGACATGCTTGAAAATAAGTGTAATTAATACTCAATAATTACTGTCCTTCTCTTTAATATGATTTAAAAGATATGGAATTCAGTCACAAAGTAAGCAGCACTACTCTGTAAGAGCTGTTACAAATGGACTTTTTTTGACAACGGGAATTTTTTGGCAACACCTCGGATATTCTTCTGCATCGCTTGACGTAATCACTTCGGCGCTGTAACTTTAACTTGGCCTGCTAATAAGAACCGGAACCTGCGGTTGGTGTCCAAAATGGAAACGTGTGAAGTGATTATTTTTGTTGTGGAAGGAAGTTGTTTACTGCTCGAAAACTTGAAAGTTATGCATGATGAAAATGCAATAGTGGATAGTGGCGCTCCGAAATAGTGCAGCTAGTTTGAGAATGGATGTTCAGATACAAAATCTTGCGTGAATGAATTTTGAAAGCATTTATCTCACAGATTCGCAAGTGCTAAACGCTTCCTGTGGATGTGTTGTGCATTTGATCAGTGTTGATGATCCTGCATTTTGCGATGTTTTTTTTTTGATGGAAGACAACAACTAATCTAATCCAAAAAACCTTCTAGGACGTAGGGAGAAACATATTTGGGTGACTTATACGCAAACACGAACTACTCTATGATAATTGAATATTTAAAAAAAACCTTTTTATTAAAGGGGAAAATAATATACCTGTCTATCCCTACCCCTAGCCTTATAAAATTCACCAGAACCTCTGAGGCACGTTCACTTCAAACAAATATTACAAAAAACATAAATACATATACATACACTTAAAACTCAAAAGGTATTTCGATAGGTTATTTCAAATTTTTTCTTTTCTCTTTTTCCCTAACATTACAGCATATGAGAAAAATTCAATATTTATGAAAAAGAACGAACTATCATGTTAAAATGAAAAATAGGGACTAAATACATTTTTAATTTTCTGTTTCCTTATTGTAACTTTTTCTTCCCTTTTCTTCCTTTCATTTTTTTTCTAAAAACATCGATGCATTTTAGAGGAACGTGCTTTTTTTTTTTTTTCTGATGATTTATTTATTTATTTTTTGTGAAACTCGTTATAGTTATTTATCTATAAATTGAGTTATTTCTCAAAAAAAAAAAAACATTTTTACAACGTAAATTTTTGCATCAATTAAAAAATCAAAGCATCTTTAAATTAAGAGCCCAAAAATATAATCCCTGTAAGTAAGACACTTGTCAGAAAGCTCAGAGTATGACATTTACTTTAAGTCATTAATTAATTTCTTTAAGAAATGAGATTTAGAATAAATGGTTTCAACTCGATTATTTAATTTAGATCAGGACAGGCGTTTTAAGTATCAAATCTACAAACGGCGGCTTTAGTATAATTAATTTTAATCACTATGTATCATTAATGTTTACAAGAAAACCGTTTGCATAGTTTTTAACATGAAATGCTTTTAAAGGACAGATGAATAAAAAATTGAAATGTAATGAAAATTGTGACACAAAACTTCGTTTAAAAATATGACAATATATTCTCCTTTTTAGCAAGTTTCATTTTACAAGTCACGACTATTAGTTTTTTAGGTACGAGTGGTAGTATATTTTAAACCGTCAGTGTGTTTCATGTGCAGTTTTTTTTTTCATGACTATCCCCCCCCCCCCAAAAAAAAAAAAAAAGTTTGTTTCCGATCATTTTAAAATTTGGATGTTTCAAAATAAAGATTAATGAATAATTCAATTAAAAAAATGTATAATAAAATGTGCGTATAAAAATGTAAATTTCGATCAATGATGACTGTTCAACTTGCCATAAGCAGGTAATTTGCATTTTTGTCTCGTATTAAATAAATAAATAAAAACGATTCATTACATTTTACTTAAAAATTTTTATATCGAAATGATTGACGCTTCAGAAGAGCACAGCTGAAGTATTCCGTTTTGATAAAGGCAAGAACATTTTTAAATAAATTAAAAGTAAATGCTGAGCTTGAAATTCAGTTTCACAAGCAAATGTAATAACTTTTACTCCCAAAAGTGAAACATAGAGCAAAAATCGTGTATTAGTTGACTGGTTGCATTTAGTTAGTGTCTTTAAAATTGCTTAGTATGCAAAAAATTATTTTAAATGTGTGCAGTAAGTTTTACAATCAACCAAGTGTCTAGTATTTTTAGTATTTATGCAAATGCTTGTATTACTAGCTTGTGTATATTTAGTTTTACCAAACTTCTTCATTAAATGCGGTTATAAAATTACAGAAAAAAGCCGTTAGATGTAAAAACAAAAACGCCATACCATTTTCTTTAGAAATGATCAAGCAATTTGAGTTAACTTTTATTTTACACTGCTTTGAAAACAAGTGGACTACTTGTGTGAAATTGAATCATTATTTATCTCACTTCTCCTAAAGACACTTTAAGTCCTCCCCAAATGCGTCTTAAAAGTTCCTTAAATCCTTCGTTTTCTTTATTTTGCATTTTAGTATTAAACAAAGACTTTAAACAAAATATCTATTAACTGATGAATAGAAAGCGAATTCGTCGAGAAGAAACTATTTTTATTGCCCTAGAGAACTATTTTTCCGAAATAGACATATTTAATAAGAGTTCCGTTGCATTACTTAACGAAAACATTCTAATTTGAAATTGGATTTGAATTGTCTTAATTTTTCATATATGTTGCAACATCAACACCAAACTAATTATGCATGCGTAACATAAATTATCCTTTTGTTTCTTTAATTTCATTAAAATGCATCAAGTTATAGAAACAAATCGCATTAAGGTTTTTAATAGAAGTGGGCTTTACGTGGTGGTGTTTGTTAAAATTTTAACAATGCTTGAAATGTTGCATATGGTAATTTTGCTTTTTCTGGTTAAATATGCGAGAAAGGAGACTTTTGTTCTTAATTTGTCACTTTCATTTTAATCTAATGCGGTGAAAACATTTCTCGGTTTGAAATATAAATTTTTGGTTAGTAAATTCTGCGTTTAAAGGGTTTCATTTATTAGGTCATCATTCAAATGTGCTTTACATATTTTCGTTTTGACTTTTTTTTTGTATATAAAGCCATGAAATAAGTAGCTGAAATTATTGAAATTAAAATTTCAAGCATATATTAATAAAAATATTACTAATTCGCAAAGACTATGTTAGACAATTTCTACTTCATTTTTTCTGTCCCCAGGAGGAAACTGATTTCTTATCTTCATGTCAAAATTTTAATTTAGATCTTTTATTAGCTCCAGACCAACTATAACATGATTTTACTAATTAACTATCTACATTAATGTATCAGGAGTGTGTGTGCGCAACCATTTGACTGTGACATTCCTTTATTTCACAGAATACTCAAGTATTTTTTAACATAACTAGATAAGGCAGTTAAAGTAGATAAAGTTACTGACTTCCACGACTTTACTAGGTAATCTATAGAATATCCCTTACTTGAATGTTTAAGTACAAATTACGGCTCTCGAAAATTCTTTGAATCAGTTCTGAATTGATTTGCAATGATTGTGTCGTGCAAGCATGAGCGCATTTGTATTGTGTGTGCATACTCTAATCTGCGGATTTAGACGTAAGAATTCGACGATATATTGATTATTCTTTTCAGCAACACTTAAATATCATTTGCGAACAAGCAAAGTAAAGGAGATATAAATGCATAATTGTAAAGTCAAATTGCAATGTAATAAATTTTGCAAGTAGATCCCGCAAAAAAAAAAAAAAATATGTTCCTTCTTCGGTACACGAATGAATTAATAAGAAATACATACTTTTAAGTAAATAGTGGGCTAAACTTCACTATAGCATATTTTTGAGTTGTAAACAACGAAAAATGTCTCAAGACCAGAAGATATACTTTTTAATTTCGTATGAAATGTAATATCAAGACGTTTCGCTCCAACATGTTATATTTTTACTTTCCTAATATTTTAATATAATGTAAGGAAAAAAAAAACGTCTTGTGGCTATAAAACACGCATCGGTAATTTTAATTACATATTTTGAAACCGCAATAGTTAAAATGTCATTTGATTTGTACACACACTAAATTTAATTAACTACTATGAATGTACAAAAAACATTCTATAATGAAAATTACTTCCGTAATCTTTACAAATACCCAACGGCATGCCATTTGATTCAAATTCATATTTTTTCACTAGCATCTCTTTTAAAAAGAATTAACATAAGTCTGTGAAATTTAATTCAAAACACTTAATTGCTCTATTGTTAAGTAAATGTACCAACAAATACCCATCGAATCGTCGTTTCAAATTTACATTATGTTTACTTTGGGCAAAGAAAGCTTAAACAAATGAATGTTCCAGATATTTTCATCACACACGTGAGCTTAAATATAATAACAAAGACTTTTTAACGTTTAACAGGACTACGTAAAGTTAAACAGGAATTTAATTTTTATTTTATGCTAAAAATGCATTGTATTCCTGCATTACATTTTCATTTATAGATTTTTTTATGAAGAAACTATAGATACGATATTTTTAATTTTCTATGTACTAAAGTTCAGAACTACATTTTTATGCTTTTAGTTCAATAAGCAACCTTCAGTTTCTATTGAAATTTATGTTAGTCTTTCCAAATGAAGAACTTAATTCTCTAAAGACCAAACAGAAAATCTTTCTCCTGTCTATTCAGTTGTGGCAAAAGTATTTTTTTTTCTTTAAAACACTAGTAAGTTTAGAATTAGCTGGTTTAGCATTAAATTTAAAAACAAAATTTCCTTTAGTTGAGTAGTTAAAAATTAAAACTTTGAGGAATTTTGAAACATACCATCCTCAGACAAAACCACGATACACAAACAGCCATAAAAAACTATTACTGCGCTTCAAAAATCTCATTTTCTTATTTCAGAGAGCTTTAAGTGGTGCATTATATACCACCAAACTTTTTCAAAGACTTTAGAGATCCCTTTTAACAGTGCTTAGTATTTCTTTTAAAACAACACATTTCAAAAGCAAATTAAACTTGAAAAAGTTTATCACTTATTTTGAGGACATTTTTAATGAACTAATGCTGCAGAAAACTGTTTAAATTTGGTTTCACAACTAAATATTTTTTTTATTACTTGACCCGTATTGTTTTCTCAACTGGAAATAAGATATTTGAATATTGCTTAAAATTTCATTAGGATTAGAATGAACAAGCTAGCTTTTATCAATTACAATTAACTGTGCAAATATCATATGTTATTAAAATATCATTAAAATGGGTTTCATATTAGAAAATTCTAAATTATAAACTGTGGAGACAAAATCTTTGAAAAGAAACTTTTATAAAACGGTTTTCTGTTATTCTAGAAAGTTTTTTTTCGTAAATATGGAGCTGTACTCTTTTTTCCAATGTGTGTCTAATTTCAACAGTAATATTCGCTGCCGAGTGATATACGATAGCATCTGATATGCAGTTGCTGTGCTACATTGCTACATCTATGCCGAAAATGACTTTTATATGTTTAACACAAAATTGAAAATACTCGTGTTTATCAAAGTATGCCACGGGGAGAAAAAGTAGTAGAAAAAAGTAAGTGGAAAAAAGAATATGAATGCTAAAAAATATTTTTAAATGAAAATTTACTAATGCAGACAAAATGACAAAAGAGTCTCGGCTCTTTTCCAGAACAGAGAAAAAAAAGAGGCAAGCGTGGAGGAAGGCTTACCCAACCTTTCTTAAAGGCAAAGTTAGGGTCAGATTGCAAGATGCAATGCAGAAACACATGCTTAATGTTCTGCTTACCATCTCAACTCTCAACACATACAACGCACTACTACCATTACGTCTATGTGCATGGTATTCAACTATCTCAGTACCAAGTACAGAATCATGCAGTGAATTATTTTCAAAACAGGGGAAAATTTTCGTCCTTTATCATTACAGATAACTTGGTAGGATTTCTATGAGTACAAATAAATTATGGCATTTAATTGTTAAAAAATAAAGAAATAAATAATAAAAAAATAAAAATATAATAAAAATAAATAAAAAATAAACTAAAAATGTTACGAAAGTTTAAAAAATCTTTGTAGTTTTGCTGTGATTCACTGCGGCGTGCTATAAGGAAAACATTAAATCATTTCATGAAGTATTAAAAACTAAAAACATGAAACAAAGTACCTTTTGCGAGTCATTTTATTTTTATCTGTAAATCACAATAAACTTCCCAATTCAGTGCAGAAAATTCTAAACTCCATGTTATGATGTTTGAAGCCCAATCACAGCGACACTACCACTTTAAAATTTCATGTAAAAAGGTAGCTGTTTTACAAGTGAACTTTTGAATGGAATTATTGTGTATAACAATATAGTAGGCCACTAAAATTAACTGTCCTGCAAGGTTTGGTACAAAGACGTGCTACGTGTACAACAGAATTTCTTTCATGCCCATTTGGATTATACATACCAAATTGTAATTAACAGCGATTTAGAGGATCAATGTCGAATAAAAATTAGTAATCCTCTTCTCTATGGCGTCAAATCTGTCTTAATTACAAACAACCACATGTCAACATAAAAGAAGACAATCGATGCATAAATACCAGCTCATTAAAGAAGTTATAGCTCCTTTCAAGCTCTGATACAGTAGGAATAAAATAAACATATCTTTTTGCAACATATTAACTGTAGTAACTAACATAAATATAGCACATATTAGTGAATTTATTGTAGGCATCACTTCATATCCAAAAACTCAGAATTCGTTGCTTTGAAAGGAAGATTCTAAGAAATGAAAAAGCACGCACCATCAAATAAATTGCTAGTTGTGCTATAACTACGTTATATATGATTGATTTTGATAAAATAGGTTTCTTCTACGAAAGTCGTACATAATGTTTCTTAAAACTTACTGATTTTAAAGCATTTTGGTGTACATTCGTTGTTGCAAAAATATCCGGTTTTAAACTAGTATGTACATTTCAGCGTTAAGGAAGAGAAAACATAACATTTTAATTCTAATATACGTACATTGAAATTGAATTCACATAATGCAAAAACTAATATATATGGGGGATTCTACGATCAATGCGTTTTTTGTGTCCCCAAAGAAAAATAATCTGATTAATTTCATGCTCATTATATTACTAGTCGCTGCTATTTTTATGATTGTAGTGGTAAGGGCCAGACGAAATTCTAATTTTTGGGGGGTTTTATTGATACCAAGGGAAAATGCGTTTCCAGGGGTGTGACACTGTTGGCAGAGTTCTGGTTTGATTTACAATTGTTTCACTTATTTTTCGGTGTAAAATCATAGTATGGATTCATTTCTATCAGACCTGTGTTCAAAAAATTTTTTTCGCTTTGTAATAAAATAAAAAATATCAGTCTTGAAAACACGACATATTGCATACAAGTCCACCGCAGATCCCAAATAAAAATACTTCCCGCATTATTTAAGTTCATTCAAATTGCATTCACAGAGGCAATCAAGATTAAAAATGAAATTAATTATTCTTATAACACAGTTTTAATGTATATTTACCCTTTTTTGGAACCAACTGCCAAGGAAGTGACGCCAGAGAAGTGACAAAATCACACATTACCTATAAAAACAATGTCACGCGTTCTTCTTACCAGAACTTCACGTAAACCCTGCTGTCTGCACACAATAAGCATTACATTATACATACGCACATTTATGTAAATATAAAATATAAAAAGTTATACTTACCAGGAGAAATACTGCAGCGACTGGCGCAGTACGCTTTTAGCCACTTTCAACGAGAACCGATGTAATAATATTCGATTTTTGAAAAAACCTCTTAGCTTGCTTTTAACGTTACTCCGTATTACACTGGTTATTCGCAATCAACGTCACCTTTATGCATTTTTTTTTTTAATTTCAGTTTTTGAAGTTCACCAGGTGAGGGTGACACTGTTGATATGGCACGTCAAAAAGTGTATTTTTTTAAAATAATAATAATAAAGAAATTCAATGTTTACTGATGAAATATGTTTCTATGTTAATATTAGTGTATGATTATGGCAAAAAACATTATACCAAGTTAGCAAAAATTGAACGTCGAACATGTTTGCATAAAAACTAGTATTTGGATAAGCCAAGGGAGTATACATTTATGAATATTTTCAGCTATAAATGCTAAAATAAAATAATTGTGGTGAATTAACTGGTTGGTTCATATAAAAGATAATAGTCTGTAATGCTTAAGCATACAAAATCATTAATAAAATCAGTTTTACATGAAGTTTTTTCCGTCAGAACTCAAATAGCGTAGAATCACCCATATATATGCTGAAACATATTTGCTGTTTCAGGAAACTTATAGATATATTATTTTTGAATAGATAGCTGTTTAAAAATATCAGGTTAAAGACAAGCAAGAACATTTTAATAGTCAAGAAACAAGCAAAAAAATAAATACAACAAATACTCGCTTGAACACAAATAGATATGTAACGTGCTTTCTCTAGTGGGATATCAAATGATGTTTATCTTTAGTAAACACTTGCTGTTTTGGAAAATACAGATTAAAACTACTTTTTGTAATGCTGTTTTAACAAAACATTTTGTTAGGATGGATTAAACAGCTATACTGTATTGGAAAATTCGTCGTTTTACAAAACAGTTGTTAAACAAAACAAAGTTTAAAGTTCTACATTCAAACAGTTATTTGCAATGCTATTTTGCACTAATATTTGAAACATTAAAATAAGTAATACATATTTCAAAGATAATTATAATCGAAAATAAGCGACTTACTTTGACTTCCGAACACTACAGAAATCTCAAGCACGTCTTGATGTAGTCAACAAGTAAGCAATGTGATCTGCGACGGATAAAGTTAAGTTACATAATCGAACGGGCAGAGACAGGAATATAAAGTAAATACATTAAGGATCTTTTATGGTTTTTTGGAAATGTTGGACACATAATTGATGTAATAGCTCTTATTATTTAATAAGCTTACTAATTGCGAAGGAATTATCTTAACGGGAACTTTTGTTATTATCAAGTGTTCTCGGTGCGTAAACGCTACAATTGGTGAGTTTTTGGGCTTTCTTTCGTAATCTTTTTCAAATAAAGTGCCAACTTTGACTTTTAAGTTGAAGACGATAAAATTTTCACTGCAGATTATATTTTCAATGGGAAATATTTATCACGTTAAACCTAAACAAAATTAATGATTAGCTTCTCCTTTTACAGTACATTCGACCAAACAAGAATTTAGCACTATTCTGTTGCGGAAAATATCGGTAAGCAACATTTTCAGTACAAAATGAACGTTTGAAAAGTAGAAGTTCAATTTTTATGTGACACACCAGCCTTAAGTTTCAAAGAAAAAAAGTATAACTGATTAATTCCGTAAGTTTTATTTTCCCCTGGAAAAGAGCAATTTACAGTAGTGTTTCGAATTGGCAATTCAAAGTAAAAAAAATAAAAGAACACGCACGCCACGCACACACACACACACACACACACACACACACACACACACACACACACACACACACACACACACACACACACACACACTCACACACACACACACACACACAAATATATTTTTTGCACCTAACTGCTTTTTATTTGACGTTTCTATCAGTACCGTTGCCAGCCATCTTGATTACTGGTCAGAGAAGTTTGACTTAGAATGGGGAGGTTCCGGGTTCCCGGCTTGGGCATGGATGCACTTTCTCTTTCCTGTCCTTGTCCTTTTCTCGTATGAGTGTGTTGTTGTGTTGTGAATAGTTTCTTACCCTATAAACGGCTCCTTTTGGCATGTGTGTACAGTGGAAGTCGGACTTCACACCAAATTACGGTATTAGCAGTGAGGAGCAGGTTCAGCAAACATTATCTTTAAACAGATTTTCCTGAGTACTTCAGTTTAAGCGTAAAAGGACGTTAGGTATAAAATTTGACATTTTATAGAACGCGTATGGTATTCTACTTACACCATACCATTTTTTCATACCAGAAATTCTATAGATGTCGTATTTGTCAGTAACCCAATTCCCGCGGGCGGCATACAGTCCACTTTACATCTCGATTTTACCCATTGACAAAAGAGGGGGGGGGGGGATTGAGAAAAATGCTTAGTAAAAAAAAGATGTTTTTAACTGAACATAATTAATCATTTTTTCACTTAGATACTTGACTCTAAATATAGTTTCAGCAATTAAAGTCTGCTATAAATTTTTATTTTATATATTTTTCAAAACAAACTTTTTGAAAAATTAAAAGCATCCCTTTGTCCATAACCTTGCTAATAGTTTAATTTTTATTTAAAATCGATATCAGATGTACTTTAGCAACTTTGTGCTTAAAAATGTAACAAGACGAATGCGGTGGCCATATTCACCGACAGTAAATCCTTATATAGACATGACATCATCACTGCCAGCTGACTAATGTCGTCATCCACTAAACAGCCAATCAAAAGCTAATGTTCGACCGACATTGACATATTCATAGATATATACAGAAGGATTTTAGTAACATAGGGAACACATCAATTCGTCTTCGTACTTTTAAAACGCTGTAAAAATGATTTACTTAATTGAACGTATGTAGTTACCGACATTTGTTAACTGTCCCGTTTTAAGAAAAAAAGAAATGGCCGCCACTTCAATTATGACCATCGAACTATTAATTTTACCATCACACACACACACAAATACTTACACACACATTCAAGATGTATCCTTACTATTAAAAAAAGAAAAAGAAAGAAACTCTTATGTGCCTTATGCCTCACACTTAAAAAAATACGAACTTCCTCGTCTAGAAGCAAATCGTGCCAGAGTTTGATTAAACTCAGCCTCATTAATCATACCTGTATCGTGCTATCGTGATAGGGAATATAAGCTCCATTTGACTCCTCGGCAGGGTTTCTTAACGGCGATACTTTCGGCAAAATTGCTCGCATTAATCACACCCACCGCGTCACGGTTTGCGCGGGAATTCTCATCTCTCGCAGACGGTTTGTCTTCATATTTACCGCGTGAGGAAGAATGGCTGGACGGTGCCGGAGCGTCATTAATATGCACTCGCAGAGGGGTTCCCTCCCGTTTATGGCATCAGTTTCGCGAACTCACGACAATGGGTCCATTTGGGAGTTAAGACGAAAAAGTTTAATGGCCGGCGATTTGCATGGAAAAACGTTCGATTAGCTAAAACAGGGTCGCACTCAATATGCAATTGGCCCTTTTTGCTGTTGGGAATTACATGGAAAATGGTTGGTGAGATGATCTGGTAGAGGCTCTGCTTACTTACGCGAGACAAAAAGAAAAAAAAAGCGTCTAACATATTTGGTTTTTGTTTCACTTAAAACGAAAGTGTTTACATTTGTTTTTTCTAGTTAGCCATTATTGTCAATTCTCAGCTTTGTTTCGTTAGGAGCTTCCACTAGATTTACTGCATTGCTAGGTGACCAATGCTGTTGGGAATTACATGGAAAATGGCTAGAGGGATGATCTGGTAAAGGTTCTGCTTACTTACGTGAGACAAAAAGAAAAAAAAAGTCTAATATATTTGGTTTTTGTTTCACTTAAAACGAAAGTGTTTGCATTTGTTTTTTCTAGCTTGTCATTACTATCAAAGAATTCTCAGCTTTGTTTAATTAGGAGCTTCAACTAGATTTACTGCATTACTAGCTGACCAATGCGAATCATTTGCAGATGACAGTAGACATGCAAAAATCTTTCTTTTTTTTAAAGTATTGTTTGGAACAACAGCAGCACAAAAGGAGTTTATTTACTTATCGTTGATAGCGAAAAGCTTTAAAATAATATCTTACTTTCGAAATTGTGATAAAGTATTTTTAAATTTTGACTTACCACCCCTCCCCCGAAAAAAACCATCTCATAAACAATATATACGATGATGGAAAGTTACAGTACTGCTAAAGAAAAAAACTCATTAATACGATACTTTTTAGCCCGGATTCAAACTCATGTCCATATCCACGTTCTCCTATGAAAAGCACGACACTCTAACCAACCGCACCAATGCGTCTTAATTTTTGATCATAATCATTGAAGTAATGTGTAATAGAAAGACAGAAATAAAAAACGATCCTTTGGAAAAGGAAAAAAAAAAAGGTTTTTACATTATAAGTCTTTTTTTTCGTCATTAGCCAGCACGATAAGTTTTAAAACGAGGGGTAAATCGTGGAATTTTATGACGCAATGAGGAAGATCTCACTTAGTGACAGGAACACAGGCTTAGAGAAATTTTATGTCAGATTCCACTATGTTAGCTCCATTTTTTCCAAACTTACCTGCTTCACAAGTAACGGAGTCACGTGTTTTTTGACTTGATTAAAACGTACACACGGACACTCACACATGCACACATATGTGTAATTAGACACAATAACAAAAACAATGCAATGTGAGTTATGATAAAAGCATAATCTTATCCAAGAGGAACGATTAAAACTTCCTGTATATGATTTGTACATTTAGATTTCATTTTTTTAGAGAAACTAAACGATTATATGTGAGATATATATAAGTATAAACCTTATTTTTATTCGAATAAACATTGGAAATTGTATATTTTAACGAAATGCTTCAGATCCTATGGCATATGTCATAAGATACCTCGTTTGTGTTTTACGACAAATAAATTCGCCAAACTTTGTTCCTATGTAAGAAAATACTTAGGTTCTGTTTTTCATCAAATAATTTGAATAGTATTCCATAAAATCGAATTATAGCTGAAATTCTAAAAAAAAAAATAAATAAAATAAAATAAAAGTCATGAAACCTAATATATTTTATTCCAATTGAAATGTTCTTGGAAGCGAATGGAAATCTAAAGACAATTCAGCTGATCAAAGTAATCTGAATAAAGTTGGATTCGTAGGTTTTAAATTGTTAAAAGATATAAATACAGCTTTACTATTGAGTGCTCCAACATGTAAGAGGCACATTATCTTGTATAAATCAAGCAGTATACTATTTTCGCTACTCTTTAGTTTGTTACACAAGGTGTGACAATAAAATAACGGAACTGCGCATGTCCTAACCATTATACTTGATGTAGAGGAGTGAATGTGGCATGTGGTTGGTCTTGATATTCCTGATGGTGCTGCTATATTACTACATGCTTCGATATAGATTAAGTTTTTTTTTATCCAGGCCCATCATTTCCAGTTTTTCCAAGGGGGGGGGGGGGATCAAAGGGTGCCAACATAATGCAATTTCATCGGAAAACAACAAAATCCAAAACCAATTATTTCTAAATTCATTGATTTTTCAAAGCCATGGAGAGGGGACGTCAATTACCCCCTGACCCCCCTCTCCTAAATGATGGGCCTGGTTTCATAGTTGTTTGAGTAAGACGTTGTTGTGTTGACATGCCGCGATCAAGATAAGTTTAAACATCGAACATCGCAAAAATTAGGAATTTTTTGCAAACTTCATCTGAATGCTTTGAATTGTTGAAAAATATGTATGGCATGCTACGTAGTCAAATTTTTGATATCCAAAAACGGTTTTTGCGGCTGAAAAAAATTATTTATTTTTTTATTTGGGTTCAATTTGGCGCTATTGGCGATATTTTGCGAAAAATCCACTGAATGATGTTAAAATCGGCAATAGAGAGATTAATCATTGTAAAACATTTTTTGCATTGTTTCGTGGCAAAGTAGGGATATAAATGTTTGAACTGTTATCTTGGTCACTCCAAGCACTATTTTAGCACTTAAGGCATCTTCTAAGAAATTTACACGTAAAATTAAGTAGCGTGGTGTCCATACCAGATTTTTATATCATACTTTGAAGGAATTATAGTTGAATAACAACCAAAATAGAGCATTTTTTCTGCTATATCAATTATTTTACAAATGAACTTTTAATTTTATACCACGGGCAAAGCCGTGCGGGTACCGCTAGTAGTAAATGTTTGAATTATTGCGTTGTTCACTCCAAGCACTATTTTAGCACTTAAGGCATCTACTAAGAAATTTACACGTAAAAGGAAGTAGTGTGGGTTCCATACCAAATTTTTATATCATTCTTTGAAAGAATTATAGTTGAATAAAAACTAAAATAGAGTATTTTTTTTTTGCTATATCAATTTTTTACAAATAAATTTTTAAGTTTATACCACGGGCAAAACCGTGCGGGTACCGCTGGTAGTCATATAAATGACGACTGAAAGAAGTTCGTTTTAATAAAATCTAGGTTGATTAGAATTCATTGTATCGTACGTAGCCATGTGCTCTGACAATGTGCAGTTTTTAGAAAAAAAGTTTCTAAAAAAAATATTTTTAGTGCATCATGTTCACCATGCTGCGTCTAGTACTTGTTTGCCTTTTAGTTTACCATCTCATGTAAATTTGTTTTTTACTGCATATTTTGGCTTCATCATTAAATTTTGTTCATCAGTGTATTAGTAGCTGAAAAAATATGAGCGTTACTGGAGGAAGGATTATTTTTTCGGAATCAGAGATCAAGAGACTTAATTCACTTAAAATATAAACGTACGAATCTAAATAGTAATAACTAAAGTATTTATTGTAAACATATTTCTAGCTAGGCATTAAATGCTCAAAGTGTAATGCATATTTTATCAATGAGTGTAGAAAGAATATTTTCCTACACTGCTGAAACATTTCCTGACATTTTGCGGTAATTAGGGGAATGTGGGGAAAAGTGAAATAGCGGGGCAACGTGAAATGGTAAAATATATTTGCAACTTACTGCGTTACTTGTCCAGTAATATTTTAACTAAGTTCCTAGACAAAAAGTTGATTTCTGTCAAAAAATAAATAGTTCCAAATATCAGCGAAGAAATTTATACAAGTGACTTTCAAAATTTGATACCTTTATTTTAATATTCGTGGTTTTTCAAAAAAAATTCTAGTTATTATTAAATAATGAAATTTTTGAAGTTATAATTTTAACTATTAATTGAGATATATTGATATCCAGTGCAGTTCTTGTGGTATTGTTTTGTTTATATTAAGTGTGTTTTGATTTTGAATGCTCAGTGTAATTAGTCAAGTGCACGCGGGGCGAAATGGATGGGGCAAAGTGAAATAGTTAATTTCGTTTGATTTTGCATTCATTTACTAAATCACGTACGTATTTCTTCATATATTGATTTATTCACATTCTTTTATATATTATATCACCTATTTACTTATTTATTCTTTTATTTATTTTTTTCATTACTTATTCATTCATTTATTTATTTGCGTAATCATTTAATGAAAATTACTGCAACTCATTAAAAAAAAATGCGTCGTTACAAAAATTTTGTACCTTTCTCTTTGCCCCATGGTTTTTTGAGGTATAAAATTTGAACCTTTTTTTGAAAATGCAATATAAGTTCCAAAAATAAAAAAATACCATTTATCCGATAAATGTATTACAGAATTCATTATTCCTTCTTTATGTACGCTGATCTTCAGAACAAATTTCCGATTTGTTCATTTTGAAGCAGGTGTGTTAACTTAACCCATTAATGCCTAGCGTCCCTTTTTAGGGATGGACCAAAAAAGGGTCCGAATTTCCCCAAAATGAACATTTCAACTAAATAATAGTGTTCAATTAGTACCTTGGTATTGTTTCAATTCGTTATTAACAGATTGCGGCACAGAACAATTGTAAAGTGTGTTCTGTAGCAGTTTTAATATGATCTTTATCAAAAATGACATCGTTCACAATTTCAAGAAAAAAAGCTAAATTTTCAAAGTTATTCCCTGCTTCCCAGTTTATGTTAGTTGCTGATTTTATTTCTTCTTATAAAATTTCTTTTTGAATATTATATCGTAGGAAGAAAAAAAAAATAGTAAAACAAGAAGTTCTGTCAAGAACTAAACGAGCCTACTTTCCCGTACATCGACATCGACATTCTAGCATCTGATCAATATTCTCTTGAATATCTGAAACTGAAAATTATGTCAAACATACCTTTATAGCACTTAAAGCTGATTTCTAAAAGCAAAATATACCCCTCTCATCAGATGAAATGGACACGTAAAAAGTAAATAAACGAGTAAATAAAGTTTTGTCGCACTTTTTACTTTCTTTTATATCTAATATATAGAAGAAAGTATTGGTTTCGTGAAAATTTTCGAATGTCGAATTTTGACGGATTTGCACGTTTTGAGGTGCGCTGAGTCCATTTCGACCATTTTTGGAAAATGTCTGTCTGTGTGTGTGTGTGTGTGTGTGTGTGTGTGTCTGTCTGTGTGTGAGTCTGTATGTGTGTGACCAGTTTTTGTGGCCGCGCTAGAGCAAAAACTACTGCATGAAATCGAACAAAAATTTTTGCACATATGTACCACCATGTGAACTGGTGCACCTGACTTTGTTTAGCGAATTCCTCCAAGGGGGGTGGAGCAATCGCACGTGTTCTGCGCGGGAGTGAGTGCTATATCTCAGGAAGTAACCGGCGGAATCAAACGAAAATTGGTCCATAGGTAGACCCTACTGAGTACAGGTGCTGATTCAATTTGTTTGTCAATATCTCCAAGGGGGGTGGAGCAATCGCACGTGTTCTGCGCGGGGGTGATTGCTATATCTCAGGAAGTAACCGGCGGAATCAAACGAAAATTGGTCCATAGGTAGACCCTACTGAGTACAGGTGCTGATTCAATTTGTTTGTCAATATCTCCAAGGGGGGTGGAGCAATCGCACGTGTTCTGCGCGGGGGTGACTGCTATATCTCAGGAAGTAACCGGCGGAATCAAACGAAAATTGGTCCATAGGTAGACCCTATTGAGTACAGGTGCTGATTCAATTTGTGTGTCAATATCTCAAAGGGGGGTGGAGCAATCAAAAGTGCTTATTTTGTCATTGCACCTACTGTATCTCGGGAAATATTGCTGCGATTTGAATGAAATTTGGAATAACACTAACTCAATATGGAAGCAAGCATCGATTAAATTTTGTCGCCAATCTCCTCAGGGGGAGGATGGGGTGATCTTTGCGCTTAGTCAACAATGCGAAAAATTAATTCATTAAAAAATCGCTTTCACGCTATTTAATTATCAAAACAGCTGAAAACTTTCAATGATTTGAAATTTTTAACTGTTGCCAATTTCTTTTTACTAACAAATAAAATGTTTGCAATTTATCTAAACAAGGCTTTTGCAATGATTTCCAATTTCGCCTGTTGATTCTGAATTTGCAGGGTTATTACGATAATTGGGAAATTGTAGCTGTCTCCAATTACTCGGGCGAGTACGTATTTTATTTTGTAACCGGAATTCATAAGATAGATATAGAAGAAAGTTTCGTGACGGCCACTACAGCTAGTTAAAGAATGTAACTGTTATAGTTCTTCCGTAGAAAATTTCACAATCGTTTTCAGAAGAAAAATAATTAATAAATAAAATAAAAGTACATAGAACATCAAAACACATTTTATCAAAGAAAGAAAAAAAACCTCGTTCGTTAATAAAGTCCTCGAATTTTATTTTTAATCCGTTGCCAGTTGTTAAATATAAATAAAGAATAAAATGCTCTCGTGAATAAAAAAATTTTGTAAACAAAAAAAATCGTCTGCCAAAAAAATAAATAAATAAATAAAAATAATAATAATAAATTAAACAAAAAAATGAATAAATAAACAAAAAATCGTCTGCCCAGTCAGTCATTTTTTTCTGAGCCTGCATTTCCGCCATGTTTGCGGAGTCGGAGTCGGAATCAGAGTCCTCACAGAAGATTTTTCTGAAAAGTACTTTACATACATTTTTTATCAAAACGTTTTCTTACAAAGTTAGTTTGAAGGAAATCCGCCTTTAAGTTCAGAATCAACATTCAATTTAAATTTCCCAGTAGGCGCTCATATTTAAATTTTTTTCTGAACGGTTCATCATTGAACGAAAAATGGTTCAAATTGAAAAGTGAAATATGGGAATGAGTCTCTCCGAGATCTTTCGAACAAAAAAAGTTTATTCAATTCGGACGGTTCACTTAAAAGTTATTAGGTGGAGAAAGGTTGCTTAAACGGTTGAATGTTGAACGAAAAAATGTTCAAATTGAAAATTTAAATACGGTAATGAAGTATCCTTGCCGAGATCTTTCGAAAAAAAAAAGTTTGTTTAAATCGGACTGTTCACTCAAAAGTTATTAGGGGTGAGAGCTTGTTTGAACGGTTCAATGTTGAACGAAAAATTGTTCAAATCGAAAATTTAAAAACGGGAATGAAGTATTCTTGATAAGATCTTTCGAACAAAAAAAAAAAAAAAAAATATTCAATTCGAACGGTTCACTTAAAAGTTATTAGGTGGGGAAAGGTTGCTTGAACGGTTCAATGTTGAACCAAAAATGTTCAAATTTAAAATTTAAATACGGTAATAAAGTATCCTTGCCGAGATGCTTCGAACAAAAAAAAATGTTTAAATCGGACTGTTCACTCAAAAGTTATTAGGGGTGACAGCTTGTTTGAACGGTTCAATGTTGAACGAAAAATTGTTCAAATCGAAATGTAGATACAGGAATGAAGTATCCTTGAAAAGATCTTTCGAACAAAAAAAAGTTTGTTCAAATCGGACTGTTAACTAAAAAGTTAATATCGCAGGACAGGTTGTTTGAACGGCTCAAAGTTGAACCAAAAATTGTTCAAATCGAAAAATCAAATATGGGAATGAGCTGTACTCGCCGAGATCTTTCGAACAAAAAAAAATCGTTCAAATCGGAATATTCATTCAAAAGTTATTAGGGGGGGGGGCAGACAGACAGACAGACCGACAGACTGACGCACAAATTCCCCATCTCAATACCCTACTTTCCAATTTTTAATTTTTCAATATTCATTTTTCTTTTTTTTTTTCTTTTTGACTTTTTTTTAAGACTTGGCGATATTTTTAAGACTTGGCGATATTTTTTGGACTTGGCGATATTTTTTAGATGCATTAAGCCACTTTTTATACTTTTTTCGTCTTTCTTTTATTTTTAACGGGAAAGTAGGCTAAAAAGGATGTACCCTCTGGGGTCTATCGTAACTTTTAAAAGACAATTTTTCTTTCCCTGATAAAACGATTATTTTTTGCATATTTTTTAATTTTTTTTTCCGGCCCGTTAAACACTGTTTGTAACCACTATACAAAATATGTTTGAAAAAAAATGTCAGGCATTAATGGGTTAAGTATTTCACTTCGCCCCACATTTCCCTGCTCTTATCGTAAAATCCTACTTTTCTCTAAAATGTCACTGTAGAAAAACAAGAGTTAAAAAGCGCGAGATGGGAGTAGCTCTGGTCGAACCCAAGCTCATTTTATTAGCAGACCAAAGTGTTGTCCCACCTACCAAATGGGACACATTGGGTGAACGATGAAAGGGTTTTATTTGATTCGCACCGTAAGTCACGTGTGTAAATCAGTTGGCGATACAATTGCTTATTTTTCCTGCTGCAATTTGTTCTGTTCAAAGTTCCTGTATTGTGAACAATTTATTTTACAGTAATACTTACCTTAAAGTTTTCTGTATTTTTAACAGTGTATGGCTGTCACAAATCTACTTTAGCATGAAGATATTTATCCTTTATCAAAGTGGTTACAATTTCCTTAGTTTCTTTTTATAGTATACATTGTTCTTAAATACAAATGCCTAGATTTTAGCGTGCATTATAAATAAATATAGAAAATAAACTAATGTTAAATTGCTTTAAAAGAATAAATATTTTGTGAAAATTATGGGAATATTTTTTGCCAATTTTGTGAAATATATTTTTTTATTAAATGTTCTTCTATATATTTTTAAAACAACAACCTTTTATTCAACAAGTAATCTTATCGATAATGTTTGTATACTTTGGTTATAAAGTATTTTTTTATTAAAAGCTTTTAAGAAATTCTGAAAACGTAAATCTTAAAGCGTTGAGGACAAATGGTTTTAATGTAATGTAGTTTTTTGTCTGCTGAAAAGGTTTATAAAATATTTCTCGGAAGATTTAATACTCAGTATTTTACTGAGCGAATTATTTCTAGACAAATGCCTATTTCTTTAAAATTGTGAAATAATAATTGCTAATGCACAACATAAATTGTCTCTGATAAAAAAAGGGATAAATTACACCATTAGTTCTGAATTAGTTAAAAGAAATATTATATTAACGAGTAAGCCTTGATTTAAAATACATTTAAATTCAACTGAATATAAGTTGATATTAAACCCTTTTCTTAAGACGTGAAATAGTTAATAGTAGTTAGTAGTTTTATTACTGTCGACTACGCATTTTATTCAACTGATGATTTTTACGATTGCAGTTTCAAATGAAAAGTGATTTTACTATTGAGGAAAAAGTTATACTTTTGTTTAAAAACAATGTCCGTAAAAAACACCTTACTGTTTGTGTTCAATACAATGTTAGCATTTTTTATTTGCTTATTTTTTGATTATATATAATGCAAGAAATTTCTTTCTGATGGTTGAACTACATAAAAATTCCAAGATTTATTAAGCGTGTAATGATGATATTACACCATTAAATTGCCTTTAGAATCTCAAATTTCAAATTTAATTCTTTCCGAGAAAATTAGTTTAATGAAAGTTAAACACAATGGCAGCAGATGGTTTTGTTTACAGAAAACTTTTTTGTACGACTGAATTTTTCGTACATGCGACGACAGAGAGATAATTCGCTATGCTACTAATTAAATTTCAAAAATGCTTTTCCAATTAACGAATAAAACTTTCCGAGATCCAAGACTTTGTTATAGTCTGTTGTCGAAAAATTTCTTTGAATTTCGCTATTGCCATGAGTTAAGAGGAAAAGAGAAAAAATGGACTCATTCTTTAATAGATAAGCTTGTAATTAGTCTGAAAAAGATAACAAGTTCATTTAATTATCTTGATAATGAAATCAGGTAAAATATTAATTAAACTATTCGATAAAAAAAGTGGTGTTTTTTGTTCAAAAAAGTATTTTTTATTATTTTTTAAAAATAAATTGGACATAAGATATTTCGCATTAGCAAATACTACTCCGTACAGATTTGATTAACAAAAGGCATAAATTTGATTAAAACAGTCAGGGTGCATTGTGCATAGCTCTTGCTTTAGAGTTGAGGTGAATACTATTTAAATTTTCTCATTATCATTACAAACTTTTTATTTTAGTTGAGATCTAAACAGAACACAACTATTTTTTGAAAAGTATTACTTTCTTTAACGTAAAAACTTTTAAGAAACACGAATTTATCAATATACGTGGTAAAGATTCTTGAAATTGTTATTTTAATAATTTGATTTTGGTATTATTTGAAGCCTTGATAACAAATTAAAGTATTTTTTCAGTAAGTATTAAACGAAAAAGAAAAAGAGTGCAATGCTTTTAAAACGGAAATTAAATACAAATCATAAAGTAAGTACTGTGCTGTTATCATTTTGGGTTTATTTTTGTTTTTAGTTTTACTGAATTAAAATTGAAGTTATTTCATTTATCACATAACTCTTGTTATTTCCTGTAATAAATAGCAAACATAACTTTTATGCTATTTTAGTTATGACTAGCGGTACCCGCACAGTTTTGCCCGTGGTATAAAATTAAAAATTCATTTGTAAAAAATTGATATAGCAGAAAAAATACTCTATTTTAGTTATTCAACTATAATTCGTTTAAAGAATGATATAAAAATTTGGCATGGACCCCACACTACTTCCTTTTACGTGTAAATTTCTTAGTAGATGCCTTAAGTGCTAAAATAGTGCTTGGAGTGAGCAAGATAACAATTCAAACATTTACATTCCTAGTTTGCCGCAAAACAATGCAAAAAAATGTTTTTCAATGATTAATCTCCTAAATATCGCCGATTTTAACATCATTCAGTGGATTTTTTGCAAAATATCGCCAATAGCACCAAATTGAACCCAAATAAAAAAAATAAATTTTTCCGGCAAATTTGCCGCCAGCTTGGCGATATGTCGCCAAATTGGCGTCAAAGACTTGGCGACTAAAAGCTTGGCGATATTTCGCCAAGTACTCGCGCCAATTCATATCACTTTTGTCTGCATTGAAATTAACACTAATTTACCCCATAAAAGGGGTAAAAACCCCCTTGCTGAAATTCGAATGCAACCCCAAGGGGAGGTGCACAAAAATAAGCCAAAAGAGAAAATAAGAACAATTTTGATGCTCACAGAAATCTAACCAAAGTTTAAAAGAAGAAGAAAGTTTTCTTTCCTAACTTCAAAAACAAAATAATAGAAATTTCGTGCATTATTCTTCACCACGATAATAAAAACAATAAACATCGACAAACATCAACCAGCAAATGATAAATTAAAAGCCAAACTCGTTCACTCAAGCCATTTACTGCAATTTATATTGAAATAAAAAAAAAAAGGAAATAAAATATGTTTTGCCAGACGATAAGTTTAGAATGGTTTACTATCATGTTGTTTCTTTTTTGACCTCATTTAGTTAAACGATGTTTCAATCTTCTACACAACTCGCCAAAATATCTCTAAACTCACAAAAATGGTACGCGTCAGTTTCTTCCTTCTCTACCTTTTTCAAAGAAAGGACTCGATTTCTCATTTGATTGACAGGTGCCATCTCATCACGATTTTATTGTATTTCATTTGACTAATTTTAATAAGGTTTGGAGTTTGGATTGCTACAAAAACAAATACATTTTTAAAATTATTAATGGAAAAAGAATGAAACAAATAAACGAAATAAAAACGTAACCATGGTAACAACATTAAAAGTTGATTTCCGTTGATAAAATAATTCATTTCATTAACCATTTTAGAATCGTTTGGCTTGCTTTACTGAAGATAAGCCTTGAATTCCGGGATTCTAAAAACAATTGTTACAGCTCTCCTGATGATCGTAGAAACTTCGAAAAAACTTCATTTTGTGCAGAAAATTTTAAGCTTTCGAATGACATAAGACTTGAAAATGTGTATGAAATATTTCTTCCCTATTTTATCGAATTTCCGCTAAGAATTCGAATTGAAAAGGAACGAAATGGAATTTTCGAAAAATCGCTTCGAGGTGCAAAACTACATGCTACAAACTAATTTTGTGCCAAGTGGCATGAAAATCGTCCGAACGGTTTTGGCGCTACGCGCGTGACAGACAGACAGAAAGAAGGACAGAAAGACCCACCTTCAGCTTTATTATTAGTAGAGATTACTGTCAATCTGCATTAGTTTGCCATCAAGAATCTATTAAATAATGCACATAAATAAACCAAACTTCATTCCAGATGGATTCTGTAACGTTTCTACTTCACAACCTTCATTATTACAATTGCAACTTAAGGAGCTGAGCTGTATCTGGTACAATTTTAAAACATATATAAATCAATAATAATCTCCCATGTACTTATTGCTAATTCAATAAAGTGAAATGTAAACTAGTTAATTTTTCCATGCTAGTTACATACGGATAGTGTCTAAACATGTATTAACTGTAAGCATCTGAAAAGTAACATCAAAGCGGAATAAAACACATATAAAATTCGGAAATGCATAAAAATGTTAATATACGGGAATAAACGAGTATTTTATTCGTTCCCCGTTGTAAAGTACCGAATGTCGGAATAAAGAAAACCCTTCCGAATCAAAATGGGCCTTAAACAAGGCTTAAATAGTCTGTTATGCATGAAAATGGACGCACAAAGTATCAGGCTTTCTCCTTGGACTACCCTGTGATGCTGTTTCCGTAAATAATACATTCTTATGTAAATGGCGCTTTTGAATGTAGGATCTGAAATTTATCCCACTGGAATAAATTGTCCTTTTGGCTTAAACGCTCCGATTTAAGGTGGGATTTACATTGCCGTGCAGTTTGGAAAAGTGTGAATCTGAAAAACACTGTCTCCTGTTTTGAAACCCCGTTTGGTGGTTGGTAGTTTGTTGACAATAAAGCTAGTTATAGATGTATTCAAATCTTTTATGATGGTATTTAAGGTTCTTCATTCCATGGGTTTGCAAATATTTTTTACAGTAATAGAAACACACCATTGATTCTCATTGCAAACATTTAAATATTGCTGCTACAGATTAATAGAATTGTAAAGTAAGTTCTTTATTGCTGCGTATTAAAAAAGCGACTTCCTGTATGAAAGGGAGATGTGAGCAAGGAATAAAAAACTCTATGTTAAGGTCGTTTTTACTATTTCAGGGAAAACATCTTCTGTTTCACTTAATTTTACAGAAACACTCATTGCCTCAAAACTTTTGGTCGAAATTTATGCGTCCACTTTGAAAAATGGTCACGCGATTGTGGTTAAAAAAGCTTACTTGTCAAGAGCCTAAATGTAACTTTAATACATAATTTTGGAATACGTTTAACCTCACCCCCAGTGGTTGGGCAGTTCCAGAATTACATGTTAAATGGTCGCGATAAAATGTCGAACCGTCAGGGGGTTAAATAATTATTTCGTTTTTGAAGCATTTTAGTTATTGATGTTTCATTACACGCTAACGGCTCCCTGAGGTTAAATTTGTAATCTATTAATTTATAAGCGCTTAATTTGTATTTCAACTCTTGCTAATGTTAACGTTTTAGTGGCGACTGTTTGAGTGTATAAAGCTACCAAAATTGCAACAGTTTGTAAGTTGACACGCATATGTAACTTCACAGTTTTCGTTATGTTCAGTAAATCATTCTTGTTTTTACTCTGCTTATCTCTGGTACTTGATTTTTAAATTTTGCTAAGTTATGCACGGAATCAAAAGTCAGGCATTGGGTAAATGTCTCCCTTCTAACACACACATATCCAGCTCGATTATGGTATCTAGAAACTTCAGTTTCGTCCTCTCATTAGGATTCATCAGTCTGATTTAGATGCTAACCGAGCTGAAGGCAGAAAATTATCTGATAGAAGCTAACAGTGCCAAGCAAACTGGTAGCTAAAATAGTTATAAGGATTATTCTCATGATCATGAGAATAATAGTAATGAAGATGATAATAATAATGATAATGGTTCCTATTATCATCATCATTATTATAGCTATTGATATTATCATCAATATTATTGCTTTTTTCATTGCCATCATCATAATTAATTTTTATCATTATTATTATTGGTATTAATATTATTATAATTTTTTTTGATCTAATGTTCCTTTGTTAATTAATTCTAGTTGTCATTTTTGTTACTTGTGTTTTTGACAGGGACGTCATTTCAAGTTTTTCCAGGGCAAAAGGGTCCAAACACAATGCAATTTCACCGGAAAACATAAAAATTACGCCCACTTATATGTAAATATATTGATTTCTCAAAGCCAGGTGGGTGGGCAATTACCCCCACCCCCTGCCCCCTTAATGACGGGCCTGGTTTTTGATTTCCTTCTTTCTCTTATGTGATATCCAAACTGTCTTTAACGTAAGGACTGATTTTTTTAACAAATCAATATGCAACAACAATTTATCTGCAAAGCAAAACCCATTTTTTTTTGTCAAGACATGTTGGTTATTCTTATTAAAAAAAATACAGTAATAAATGAATGGCATAGTTACAAGCACAAAGAGCTACCTCTTAACAAGGCTTATGCTTTATAATAAGTTAACTTCACTAAATTCCTCCGAATCTGAAATAAGCCATAACATATACACTATTTCCGTCCTACATATCTAATTAGAAGACATGGCCTCGTCCATATAGGAAGGCACATATATGGGAAATGCACCGTCCTACAAAGCATGGAAGCTAAATAGAAATGTTAAAATTATAAGCTAATTGCTGCAATTGCTATCTTAATGACATTAACAGGATACTGAACGGATTCGCGTTTTCCGAATGCAGCGTAATAATTACCGTATGCTCCGCTTTTAATCTTCCCTTTAATGAGCTGACTTGTTTTGAACGATAAAAGTAGTTAATAATGAGAAAATCGTGATAAGGTAAATGGATAAATAAAATGAGTTCATGATTCATACGAATGTCATTAATTATTTGTTATAAACTTGCTTTATATCTCTGGCATTCAGGCCAAAAGTCACCATTTCCAATACTATTTCTCGTATAGAAGTAATTAAACCATTGGAAAAGTTATGAAAAATACTGAATATTATGTGTTACAGACTTTTAACTTCCACAGTATTTTACTGCTAAAATTTTTTAATTGTATGTTTGGTTTATAGGGGTAAGTGGTCGGACATACGTGTACCTCGGACCTAGGCTGATTACAGCTCTGCTTATTAAAATATTTAAATAGCAATATGTGTAGTTAAAATATGTGCCTCTAGAGGTCTCACTGCATTTCTTTCTGCTTTGTGGAAAGCTCATCTGATTTTCGGTTACTTTTAGGTATTTTTATTCTGAAACATATATTGTTTATTCTGAAATAAGGGTCGTACATTATACAGTCATGTTCTAGCTATAACACCGTGTGCTTGAAATAAAGTTAATCCTAACTGTAACACAATGGTCAGCTACTTTGTTTTTTATAACCAAGTGGTGTACCTTGAACCCAATACAAGTGGTGTACCTTGGACTGGTCCAAAGTACACACTTCTGCAGTGCATAACTATTACAACTCCTAAAATTTCATGTTCTTTACTTTTTTGAAATGCCTTTTAAAATTCAAGTGAAATGTTATCTTCCAAAACTAAACATTTTAACTTAAATTATAAACTTAATATGCAGTTTTGCAACTGCATAATTGTGATTTATGGTAAAGCTAATGATGAATTCTTAACTACATTTCTGTACCTCAGAACCAGACTAACGTAAGTCCATTTTCGTCATTTTTCAGTAGAGGGGAAAAACGATGTGTTCGACAATCGTTTTTCCCCTCTACCGAAAAAGGACGAAAATGGACTTACGTTAGTCTGGTTCTGAGGTACAGATTTGTGCAGTACAACTCCAACTCGGTTATTCCATCCAAGGACTGCATTTCTTGGACGGTTTATAAGCAGTCCTTGGACGGTTGCGCAACAAATTTTGGGATAAGAATCATTCTTTTGATTTTAATTCCTTTCAAATTGTCCAAAAATGCCCCAACCCATCAGATCTTGATTTTTGGGAAGCCTTCCACATTTTGAAAAACAGTTCTGACTTAGTTAACGATATAAATGCTATTCCTTATTTTTCTGCTGTTTGGCGTCCGTTTGTAAATTATAATTGTTAGCCCTTTGGCTTTTCGTGTCGCTTATCTTTACATTTCAATTTTTGCTCACATTTTTTGATTTAAAATTTTATTTCATTTTATTTCATTCTGTTTTCTTCTGCTGTTTTTCTGTGTGTTACAATTGCTTCGGTACATAATTTTCCTATTCGCAAATTTATTGCTAATTTATTCATAAGTGGTTTCATTTTTTGACAATGTTTATGATCTATCGGATCTTTTGGAAATTTATTTCTTAACGGTTTTTTCTTGATGGTTTCATGTAATAAATTTCGGCTCTAAGCATTGTCTTGTTTGTTTTGTTAATATCCAATTTTTGCTATTTATACTATCTTTTGTTCGAATGTGTTGCTTTTATCGGATGGTTCTTCATCCTAAAGCTCACACTTCTTGCATTGAAAAAAGGGCTTCTTGTAGCCCCGAAACACGTGTCTGCAGTATACCTGCATATTTGTGCATTTTTAACGTTGAATTTAAACTTTACATTCTCTTGAATATCTGAAAATGAAAATTATGTCAAACATACCTTTATAGCACTTAAAGCTGATTTCTAAAAGCAAAATATACCCCTCTCATCAGATGAAATGGACACGTAAAAATTAAATGAGCGAGTAAATGAAGTTTTGTCGCACCTTTTAAAGAATAACTGTTATAGTTCTACCGTAGAAAAATTTCACAATTGTTTTCAAAAGAAAAAAAAATAAACAAAATAAAAGTATAAGGAACATCAAAACACATTTTATCAAAGAAAGAAAAAAAACCCCGTTCGTTAATAAAATGTCTCGAATTTTTTTCTTAACACGTTGCCAGTTGTTAAATATAAATAAAGAATAAAATGCTCTCGTGAATGAAAAATTTTTGTTAACAAAAAAAATCGTCTGCCAAAAAAAAAAATAAATAAATAAAAATAATAATAATAAATTTAACAAAAAAAAAAAGAATAAATAAACAAAAAACCATCTGCCCAGTCAGTTATTTTTTTCTGAGCGCCATGTTTGCAGGGTCGGAGTCCTCACAGAAGATTTTTCAGAGAAGTACTGTACATACATTTTTTATCAAAACCGTTTTCTTACAAAGTTAGTTTGAAGGAAATCGCCTTTAAGTTAAGAATCAACATTCAATTTAAATTTTCCAGTAGGCGCTCATGTTAAAATTTTTTTGAACGGCTCATCATTGAACGAAAAATGGTTCAAATTGAAAAGTGAAATATAGGAATGAGTCTCTCCGAGATCTTTCGAACAAAAAAAGTTTATTCAATTCGGACGGTTCAATTAAAAGTTAACAGGTGGAGAAAGGTTGCTTGAACGGTCCAATATTGAGCGAAAAAACGTTCAAATTGAAAATTTAAATACGGTAATGAAGTATCCTTGCCGAGATCTTTCGAATAAAAAAAAGTTTGTTTAAATCGGACTGTTCACTCAAAAGTTTTTAGGGGTGAGAGCTTGTCTGAACGGTACAATGTTGAACGAAAAATTGTTCAAATCGAAAATATAAAAAACGGGAATGAAGTATTCTTGATAAGATCTTTCGAACAAAAAAAAGTTTGTTCAAATCGGACTGTTAACTAAAAAGTTTTTAGGTGGGGAAAGGTTGCTTGAAGGGTTCACTGTTGAACCAAAAATGTTCAAATTTAAAATTTAAATACGGTAATAACGTATCCTTGCCGAGATGTTTCGAACAAAAAAAATGTTTAAATCGGACTGTTCACTAAAAAGTTATTAGGGGTGTCAGCTTGTTTGAACGGTTCAATGTTGAACGAAAAATTGCTCAAATCGATAATGTAGATACGGGAATGAAGTATCCTTGAAAAGATCTTTCGAACAAAAAAAAGTTCGTTCAAATCGGACTGTTAACTAAAAAGTTAATATCGCGGGACAGGTTGTTTGAACGACTCAAAGTTGAACCAAAAATTGTTCAAATCGAAAAATCAAATATGGGAAAGGGCTGTACTCGCCGAGATCTTTCCAACAAAAAAATTTCGTTCAAATCGGACTGTTCATTCAAAAGTTATTAGGGGGGGACAGACAGACAGACCGACAGAACGACACACAAATTCCCCATCTCAATACCCTATTTTCAAATTTTTAATTTTTCGATATTTCTTTTTTTTTTTTTTTTTTTGTTTCTTTTTGACTTTGCTTTGGACTAGGCGATATTTTTTGAGCTTGGCGATATTTTTTGGATTTGGCGATATTTTTAAATGCATGAAGCCACTTTTAATACTTTTTTCGTCTCTTTTATTTTTAACGGGAAAGTAAACAAAAAAAGTACAAGAAAGCATATCGCTACCGCCCCCCCCCCCCCATTACCAGAACGTCATCGGAGATACCGTCCGACAATTTTTGTTTTCTGTTTTTCAGTTTCAAGATGTAATTTTTTTAAGCGCAAAGGAGTACAATATTAACCATTAACATTTTTTAACCCTTCACTGCACGAATTTTTATATTTTCATGAAAAAAATCATTTGTTACCTTTTAAATAGCCCTGAGTTCAGGAAAAACGAAGAAAAAAATTAATCTTAAAAATGTGCACCAAAAATGATGTTTTAATTGTTTGTTCTATATATGGCACAAAGCACATATCATATGCTTTGTATACCGATAAGTGTAATAATCTACAATGCGTTTTGTGCCATAAGTGGTATAAACAAATTTTCCACTAAGTGTATTGAAACATTTTTAGAACAAAGGAAATAATGACTAAGCACACTTCTAACGGAAATGCAGACATTCTTTCTTTCAAAAGCAAGAACTGTAATACCTAGACTAGTGCAATTAACTAATGCATAAAAATCACACTAAACTGTTATAGCAATGTTACAGAAGGGGCACAAAGCTCAGTTTAACTGCATTTAAAAATCATGGGAATATATGAGGGCTTATTTGGTTTGTGCCAGATCTGGCACACTGTGCAGTGAAGGGTTAAAAAGTAGAGAGGTAAAAAAAAAATCAAACGCATGAATATTTGCAGCAAGGAGAAACGCTCATTGGGGTGTTCCGCTCTAAAATATCTTAATGCTAAAGTTATCACTTTACAAAAAAGTGATAAAAAAGGGAGCTGTGTTACATAAGAATTACAAATATGATTTAATGACATAATATACGCACGCTTTTAACTTCATCTTCTTTATTTTAATTATGTGAGCTAATTTAACTTGAAAAAAATGCAGACAATACGGGAACTTTTTTTACTGAAGATCCATAATATGACTTGCATGCAACATGCGGCGCTCTCAAGATTTATTTGTTACTTACTGCCAGGGCAGCTAGATTAGCTTCCTGCGGCATGTTGATGCATTACGTCCCCCCTCTCTAACTTTTACCTCATTCTGAAGTTATATTATTTGATATAATTTAATGTTCATTCGATTTCAAGACATACCACGCACGTGGCCCGGCGTTGCACCGGCACTTCGTGCCTTGCAAGTAGTGAGGAAAATTTCAAGAAACTACTCCCCACCAAGGCGGCTCGCTAAGAGGCGCCTTCGCTCCTTTTCTTTTTTCCTGCATTAAAAAATCATTCGAATTATTGAGATGTTGCACGGGCACTTCGCTCCTTCAAGATGGTGAGGAAAGTTTCAGTAAGTTCAGCTCGCTCAAAGGAAAGAAGCAGACATAGATACTCAGTTTTTAATATAAGTAGATGGCTTTTCAACTATTTTATATTTCAAAAAATTACAAGTAGCTAGCGATAAAAGTACAACGTACGTGACCCGCTAATGAGTTTCATATTTGATTTAGTTAAGCCTTCATTCAAAATTCTCATTATCATTGTTATTACTGTTTCATAGCAACCACGTTTTGCAACAATGGATTTCATATTTAATCATTTAGGCCTAATTGCTTTAAATTTGACTACTTATTAACTGATATCTTCGTTTATTAAAATTGTATAATAATATAAATTAAAACTAATGAAGCCTGAAAAATTACCTATCTATCGGTACCTGGTTCGACTTTCAGTTCATTGGCGTTTAGGAGAAAGAAGCGTGACATAGATGGATAGTTAGAAAGAAAGATAGATACTCAGTTTTTAATATAAGTAGATTATTATTATAATTATTTTTACAACTCAATTTTTTTCCTGAACATAGGGCTCATAGAAGTGAGTCCTCTATTCTGATTTTACGTTGACGACTAAGAGAAAAATTTGACTAAAAAAAAAAGTTCGGATTTTGCAAAATATGCTAGGTGGAAATACCCGAAAAGTCGGCATCTTTGGTAAGATTTTCATGATTTAGGACTTTTCCTTCTAGCCCCTTAGAAGGGTTTTAACAGTTAATCAAATGCTTCGCCTCCTCCAAATGAAAATAATATCTATAAACATCAAAGAAAAAAAATTGTGAGGTATCTCCAGGGAAAGGGGGAGGGGGCATATTGGAACAAATAGTGGCAATGTTTGAATTCAGTTGGTCGTTTTAAAAAATAAAATAATAATAAAGGCCTATTCACATTACGACCGATCCGCCCGTCCGAACCGAATTTTTCGCTGCGAAACTGGTTTTCGAAATCCGTTGCCATGACAGCACGCCGAAAAATCGGCTTCCGTCGCCGTTCTAGAATGCTGGATGTCGTCGGGGCCGAAATCAGACCGGTTGTTCGGTAGCGACTTCATTGGCTCTCGCCAGGTGCGCGCTCTTTGTAATTAGTGGGGGAATACCGTCACGTGACTTTCGGACGGAGCTAGTGCGAATGCTCGAAATTTTTCACCTCCTTCCGTCACGTCCGAAAAACCACTTCGTTCGGCCGGATCGGTCGTTATGTGAATAGGCCTTAAGCCAGACACGTCCTACCTTGTCTAGTGGTCAGAGAAGTCAGACCCAGATCGAGGGATTTCGGGTTCGAATCCCGGCTCTGGCATGGATGTATTTCCTCTCTCCTGTCTTTGTCCTTTATTTGTATGAATGTGTTTTGATATGAATGATTTCCTACCCAATAAACGGGTGGTCTTAAGACATGTGTGTACTTTGGAAGTATGACGAAAGACATAAAGCTACGTGGTACATACATCTTTCCACATTTTTTTTTGTAATTACTATTTTCAACCATTTTGTCTTATGACTAAATCAAAACAAACATTTAATTAAAATATTTATTTCTCAAAGATTCTTAGTACCATTTCCAGATCAAAACTCATAAAATTCATTTACAATTAACCAGAAAGGAAACTTGGAATTTTATACACTACACTGTTTATCTAAATTACTCGAATCTTAATATGATCGTCAAAAAAAAAAAAAAAAGCATCACATTGTTTATACAACTGCAATATTAACTTGAAAGCAAAAGGGAAAATGATGGTTAGTTATGGATGTTACAAATAGAATTTAATCTAGGTGGAATGAAAATTTCTACTTTCTCAGAAATTCCGGAAGTTATTGTTTCCAGTTAAGCTATAAGAATCGCAATATCTCATCAAATATTTCACAGCCGGTACTTTAGGAGTAAAACCAGCAAGTTTTTGACTTAATAAGACAGAATTTGTTTAGATAAACCCACTCGCTTCACGGATTTTGGTTTTCAAAAAAGAGAACTCGGGATTTATTGTTCTCTTTCAATAGAATGCGAGACAATAAAAGCCGGAAACTATGCTCAGGTTATTAGTGTTCTGAAAATATATCTTTTTCAACGCGTCATATTTATTAAAGTACTAGTTAAGTTCCGTATTTATTTTAAAATGAAGAATTTTATTTTTAGTTTAAACTTTTGGTATGTATTGTTACACATTTAAATGTTTTCAAAGTGATTAAGACGTTTTTCTAACATTCTAGGTAGAAGGACTACACACACTCAACAATTACCTTATCCGACCCTGCATTTACCACTGAAAATACTGAATGTTCTACCTAGTGTGCATGGACCGAAGTTGAAAGATCGGACATTGCTCCAGGCTCGTGGCTGATTGTGAGCTAGATACTGGACCGTCAAAAAGCATTTGTGAACATTAATGGTGAATGGCGTGCATCGTGGTCATAAAAACCTTTAAGTTAACATTCCCAGTAAATACCGCTAGTGTTTTTGAGCCAAGAGTTGTTCGGCTACTGTTTGAGATCAAAGTTATCGAAATATTGATAAATGGTTCGTCCTTCTATTGTGTGCTGTCTAAGATAAATTGAACTTTCACTTCAGTAGTACAATAGTGCTCCTCCGAAATGTTGACCTTAGACAATGACAATGTTGATCTCTTTTTCGGGTAAGAGTAAAGGGTAATGTTTCTCAAATTTGAGTTGGAGTATTTTTAAAATGACTGCAAAAGTAACCCAACTCAATTCAGTTCCAATTTTCCACTCTATTCCCCGAAAACGAGATAAACATTGCAAATGTCGAGGATCAACTTACCAGAGGAGCACCATATGCAAATGGAAGTCGTATATCGCACATCCAGAATGAAAGGGGCACATCTCAAAATAGCTGTTTAGAGAAAAATCGATTTGAAAATTTTAACTTTTTAAAATCCTTGCCCTGGCTCTAATAACTATTACAATTAGCCAAACTGTCATTGCTTGGTTGATTAAAGGCTCTGCTAGGTGACTATGGTGTGCGTTTCCCGGCCAATTTTAAATAAGTTGGTAATTAATGAGAAGTGCCCCTTTCATTCTCCATTTTCGTGGAGAATGAAAGGGGCACATCTCAAAATAGCTATTCTTACGGGCATCGGCTTGTACACTATTTAAATTTTTTTGAAGTTCTTGTCGGACTTTAACCTACCTATTGCTGTTTCATTTCAGAACGATATTAAATCAAATTTTAATTCCTAATGATTTGACGCTAGGTTACATAATACTATTCTTCTTGTTCTAAAAAAAGGAACCCTTCATAAATTACTTGTGCACAAACAATTTATACTTAATAACAAACAATTAAAATGAGTGTCATTTAAAAAAAATCAAAATTACGGCTTTCTTAATTGGTTTTAAAAAAGTACTAACCATAATTTGCACCAAAGAAGCTCGGCGAACTTTGATTATCAAAGATGTGCCCCTTTCAAACTCAATTCTCCCTTCACAATCGGCAGAATCGACAGAATGATAAGGGCATAAGTTGCTTTTTAGCTGCGACTGTTAACTCTAGAAAAAAATGGGTCAGTTTCTCATGTAAGGTGTACTAAGGTATGCTTTTTAAAAATATTTCCAAAAAATGCAATTTTTGAGATGTGCCCCTTTTATTCTGGATGTGCGATATGTCCGCCTTAGATCTTCATTATTCACGCAAGCTCGGATACGCCAGTTGTTTAAGCAACTGTGTAATAACAAAATTGTATTTAACCCTACACTGCATAGCGTTGCCAATTGGCTACATGGACTTTTTTTTACTTATGACCATTAGGGTGAGTCGAAAAAATCGATTTTTTTATTTCGAAATCGCATTACCTCTCAAAAGTTGTGGTTTAGTATCCACAACTTGGGAAAAATAAGAAAAAAATTCTAAGTTGACGTCTTCGGTTCGCGCATGAGGCTCAAAGTTGGAAAAAATATGTTAAAAATGGAAATTTTCAAAAGGAAAAAAGAAAAAAAAAATGTAACTTTTTATAATGCAACTGCCATAAGCTGTAAATATTTTGTGCATTTTTAATCTAAAAAAATATTTTATAGCTTTTACATACGATCATTAGTTTGCACATCAGCCTTAAATTGGGCTAAAATCGCCTACAATGTCAAATTTCGAAAATATCGATTTTTTTTATTTCGAAATCGCATTACCTCTTAAAAATTGTGGTTTAGTATCCAAAATTTGGGAAAAATAATAAAAAAAAATCGAAGTTGACTCCTTCGGTTCGCGCATGAGGCTCAAAGTTGGAAAATATATGCTAAAAATGGAAATTTTCAAAAAATAATTTGAAAAAAAAAGTAATTGTTTTCTATCGAATCTGATTTAAATTGTTAGTAGATAACATAATTTGAACCGAAAAATATACATATAACTTTTAGAAGATACATTCTGTTTGTGCATAAGGCTCAAAATATGAAAAAAAAAAAAAAGTCAAAAACTGAACCAGAACGCACTACGTCGGCACTGTGCCGGTATATTTTTATTCTACAGTCGACTTGTCTAGACATTACACATATTCTAGGAGACAGTTCGAAGTCCCTGCAGTCTGCACTCCCTTTGGTTGTCACTTAGTCAGCTAGACCCGCCAAACAAACAGTATCTTTAATTAGCAACTGAAAGTATATCAAAAAGTACAGCGTGTTTAGCTTTGGTTTGTTTTTTTTTTTTGTAACTTTATAGCATATTTTTATGCTCAAGTTTTGTTATACTGTTCTCCGTTCTCCGACTAATAAATAATAGAACCCCGGAAAACTTCTAAACATTTAATTGTTTGTCCGTTTTTTGGTGCACCGAAAGGGTTAAGTCAAAGTGTTTTACCCACATGTGCAGATGTATTGTTAACTTGTTTTGAAGAAAAATCGCAATCTGTAAAAGGCGAACCTTTTTCAAGGATTTCAGATTGCATATCTGCTTAAATAGAAGAAATTTATTGCAAAGCTTCTATACCAATATACAGTGGTAATACCAATGTGCGTTCTATACCAATGTACAGATGTATAGTGTACATCTACAAGAGATTGGCTTTTTAGCACAAGAACACGAAAAAATCATTGCACACTTGAAAGAAGCAACGTCAAAAAGTTTAGACTTCGCTTAATTAACAAAATGATTGAGTTTTGTCTTGAAGTTCAATTTATCTTTATCACGACTAAATGACTTTCTCAAAGTGTAGTATTATGGTAATCCTTTATGAATTTTACAATACGTACATGACTGACCGTTGGTATAGAAGCTTTGCAGTAAATTTCTTCTATGAGCTATGCAATCTGAAATCCTTGAAAAAGGTTCGCCTTTTACAGATTGCGATTTTTCTTCAAAGCAAGCTAACAACACATCTGCACATGTGGTTAAAACACTTTGACTTAACCCTTTCGGTACACCAAAAAACGGACAAATAATTAAACGTTTAGAAGTTTTCCGGGGTTCCATTATTTATTATTCGGAGAACGGAGAACAGTATAACAAAACTTGAGCATAAAAATATGCTATAAAGTTACAAAAAAAAACTCACCCAAAGCTAAACACGCTGCAATTTTTGATTCACTTTCAGTTGCTAATTAAAGATGCTGTTTGTTTGGCGGGTCTAGCTGACTAAGTGACAACCAAAGGGAGTGCAGACTGCAGGAACTTTGAACTGTCTCCTAGAATATGTGTAATGTCTAGAAAAGTCGGCTTTAGAACAAAAATATACCGGGTCAGCGCCGACATAGTGCGTTCTGATTCAGTTTTTGACATTTTTTTTCATATCTTGAGCCTTATGCACAAACAGAATGTATCTTCTAAAAGTTATATATAATTTTTTGAGTTCAACTTGTGTTATCTACTAACAATTTAAAGCAGTTTCTATAGAAAAAAAAAATACTCTTTTTTCAAATTATTTTTTGAAAATTTCCATTTTTAGCAAATATTTTCCAACTTTGAGCCTCATGCGCGAACCGAAGTAGTCAACTTAGATTTTTTATTTATTTTTCCCAAATTTTGGATACCAAACCACAACTTTTGAGAGGTAATGCGATTTCGAAATAAAAAAAAATCGATATTTTCGAAATTTGACATTGTAGGCGATTTTAGCCCAATTTAAGGCTGATGTGCAAACTAAAGATCGTATGTAAAAGCTATAAAATATTTTTTTCGATTAAAAATGCACAAAATATTTACAGCTTATGGTATTTGCATTATAAAAAGTTACAGTTTTTTTTTCTTTTTTCTTTTTGAAAATTTCCATTTTTAACATATTTTTTCCAACTTTGAGCCTCATGCGCGAACCGAAGACGTCAATTTAGAATTTTTTTCTTATTTTTCCCAAGTTGTGGATACTAAACCACAACTTTTGAGAGGTAATGCGATTTCGAAATAAAAAAATCGATTTTTTCGACTCACCCTAATGACCATGCATAAGACAACTCAATCATAAAAAGCAAGTATTAAGTATCTGTAAAGCAAATACAACCATCTATCTTAAAAATTATTATTTTTTAACTGAGTTCCAATGTTTTCTTATTACACTAAAAAACATATATATGTCTTTCAAAGAACAAAAAATCATGCAGTGTAGGATTAAGAGAATCACAATGTTCAAACAATGCGAATTGAATAACTTAATGATTTATGCCCTATAACGCATTGTTGTTGTTTGTATCGAACGGGCTTGCATACTGGCAAGGGAAATTTTCCAGATCATCTTCTCCTAGAATGGTTTTCAAGTGACACTTTTATCAGCTAATGTAGTTACTCCTTGAAACCTTTGTTCGCCAAATTTCTTGTTAGATCAGGCACTTCAGCTCGTTCAACACGAAATCAAGAGGGCTAAGTACTGCTATTGGGCTTTTACATCTAAAAAAAGTTCATCAATTGCTGCACAAAACAACATGCAAGAATATCAATGTGTTAGATTCTTGTTTCGTTGACGAAATTTATGAAGAACATGGACTGTTAAATAAAGTTAAATTTTGACGATTTCTAGAAATAGTACTACGTAATATGATGTTTTTTCGGCTCCGTAACGGGAGCATCTACGAGATACAACTGTTATGGAGAAAGTTAACCTATTTGAATCTAGCGTAACACATGTGTCACTCTAATCGACCTCGATTCAAATAGCAAAAGTAAAACGAAGGCTTCACTAGATAGCGTCTTATACGCTATCCAGTGTATAAAACGCTGTCTAGTGAAGCCTTGGTTAAACTTAAAGAGTTCCAATGAACTTTATTTTTAGTGTGTGAGTTACTGAAAGATTCAGCTATTCTAATTCAGCTTCATTTTTTTTCACAACTTTTTATCTTTTACTCTGGCAACGAGTTTAAGCTAAAATGAAAAAAAATAATTCCGGCCAATATGAGTTAAATTATTTAACTATTTTTTTCTATAATTTAAAACATACATTGTATTATATAGAAGTAAAAGCCATGTTCTTTATGAAGTTCTAGAAATAGAACAAGGATTAAACGCATTTCTAGTCTTTGTAAGCTGCTTTCCGAAAAACTGCCAAGTCTGTTATAGTGGAATTGATTTATTAGGCCGTGTAAATGTGTAAACCTTTTGTGTAGAAAGTAGTAGTGGAAAAAACAATATCTTTATATCAGCAATTGCAAAGAAGGTTGTATACACTAGTTTTGGGCTTTCAAAAATATTTTTTATCAGCAAATTTTATATTTATTTTTATCTAGATTTGCATTTAGTTCCAAGTCTGTTTTATTTTAAATTCGTACATTTACAGCTTTATAGCACATGAACTAACTCATGATCAGCCACTTGATACTAAAAAGTTTTAAAAAAAATAATAATAACCCACTAATTAAGTAAACAAGTTATGAATTACAGTAAATTGTGCTGATACCTTATCTATCCGTGAAAATATGATTTCAACAACATCTTTCAATACATTCCCCTTAAATGATGAGAGACCTCTTTCAAGTTAGTACTATTCTCACAAAGTACATATTGTACTACATACAGCTAGAGTAAGTGCATCAACCAAATCACATAGTTGAGCCGCTAGCTATGCTTTACGAGAATAATGCATTAGTTCATTAATAGGTATTCGACACGGATTTGAATTTCAGTTTACATTACGTTTCAAAGGCAATTTCTAACTACGTTAGGTTACTGCACAAATTACAATAAAAGCGTGCAAGATAAAAGTATACATTCTAATAAATGCATTCATTTTTTTTTTGCAAAATATGAAAATAAAAATGCCCTTTTTTAACGTTTAAAGTTTATGAATCAAGCAAAAGTAAAGTTTTTGTTTTTGAACTAGTTAGCTTATTAAAATCTACTAAATGTGTATTTCAGTTTATTTTCGCTTCCACTAGCATGAGTTTTAGGTAATCCTAGAAGAGCATTTTCCACCAAATAACTTGTAAGACTATGTGAGATACTTATATACAGGTATGATGTGTTCATTTCTTTCATAGCACGCGTTTTTAACGTTTTTAGTAGTTTTAGTAGCACTGGCACCGGGTAAGCATGGAAATTATCTCTTAATGTGTAAACCTGAAATAACCGTGAAGTGTGATTGGACCATACTTTGTCGGTGCGCTGTGGTTCCAATGATACAAAGTACTGACATACACTGCTCAAAACAATTAGGGGAACAAAATTACTCAAAGATGTATATACCAATCAGTAACATACAATGAATCATCCATAATGTATAGCCTACCAGGAAACGGAAGAAGGAAACTTTGTATGAAAATCAAAGCTCATGACGTCAGAAACCAGAAAAAGGGAGATAAGGGCAGAATTCGGGTTGTTGCAGAAACGTCTTGCTCCCCTAATTGTTTTCAGTAGTGTATATATCTTCTACTGCTTAAAGTAAGATTACCAAATTAAGTGCTATTTTAATGGAATAATTAAGTAAGGCAGGGATTCAAGTAAAACTACACTGCGATCGCTTCGAATTGCAATCGCTACTGGAAGTGAATTACATTATCATCAACTTAAATTGGCATGACGTCACTACGGGTGGAGCCAATAAGAGCTCACAAGCACTCAGCTATCTCCTCTTATTCGCCAAGTAGGCTGTGACGTTTTATCTAGCTCGTTTTTCATTGGAAAACGTCACGCTGACGTCACGATGTTTTTATCAAGAAACGTTCTAATGTAATTCATTTCCAGTCGCGATTGTAATTTGCGATTGCCTGTTTCACTTGAATCCCTGCCTAAGAGACGAATCAAAAAGAAATGACACATATGAGCTGGAACCTACCTCTGAAACCGGACAATGTTCGGAAAAAAATGCTTGCAATGGCATGACTGATAGCTCACTGACAAATGAACCAAATCCGAAATGTTACTTTGTTTGTATTTTGAGCACTTTGATCAACTCGGAATCAGACAAATTAGTATTGTACTCATACCAAGTCCAATTTAAGAACACTTGAAGGCTTTGCTACCCTTCTCCTCCTGTATTTAAAAAAATGATTAAAAAACATTGTTTAAACTTCTACTTATGTGCAACTACCATCCAAACAAATTTAATTTCTATGATGGCGTTGGTAATAGAAAAAAAAAACTACTAACATTAACTACATGAAAAACCTTCTCCTTCTATTTTTCCAGAAATTAAATTATTACAAATGAGCATTTTGCTTCCCTTTATTTACTACATATCTTAAAAATTTTCCTCAAATCTTAAAACTCCGTCGTAAAAAGGTTTCATTTTTATTTCCAAGCTTTGAAAACGACATTACGAACTGGTCGTTGAATGACAAACAGCTAAACGCCCGGTTACATAGAGAAAATTACTCTAGAAACTGGAAATGAAAAGAACAAAGAGACGTTTACAAAATGGCAACGACATCTTTCTAAGAGAAATGAAACAAACACATGAAAGAACGGTTACTGCAATTTTTCTAAGCTTCTGTAAAGAATTTTGAAATGGGATACTTTTTTGTACTAATAGGGATGTTTCTCTTTTTAAGCAATTCTTTGGAAAGTAAATCCGGAAAGTAATGATTGAGTTGAGGAAAAAAAAGGAAGGGAAAGAAAAAAGTTCTCATTTTTTTGAGATTTTGTTTCCAATTTGTTTTGAAATTTTGTGATTTTAAACGATGCGAACTTTGTAAAAAATAATCTCAAATTATAAACAATCATAATTAACGAAGACAAGATAGCAGCGTTTCTTATTAGGATTGTGTTACTGAAGCAACTTAATTCACCTTTATATTTTTAGTGTGACACATAATTCGAAATTTGAAAACAACAATGGCTGTTTCACATTATAACTATAAAGATGAATTAAATTGCTTTAGTAAGCACATTTTTACCTTTTACATCTTTATTTTTCCTAAAACATTTTTTCTCAGAGCAAAAATGTCTTTATAATTATAATCTCTGTTATTATTATTAAACCGCTTTTCTTTGTGTTTCTTAGTTTTACGAGATTTTTTATAGTTTTTTTTACCAGCATATGGTGTTTTAAAAGTATGTACACCTATGGAGAGGTAAATATGAACAAGACTGGGAATGCGTGGACAAGTTTTTAAAAACAGGGCAAAAACCATACTTAAATCCAAAACTTTTACGTATGAAACTTTTACAAATGCCCCCATTATATCGAATTATTTTTATCACGTTCTGTGTCATCTTAAATTGTTCAGCAATGTGTCAATAACGAACTACTTTTCCTAAATTATATCAGTCTGCTCACAGTCAATTTTTGAAGTAGAGTGTTTTGATCACTGGATAGACAAGGGAAAAACCTATAAGACTACAGTGCGAAGGATAATTTATTATATAAAGATCTTTTAAAAATCATATAATGATTTTGAGTATTATTCAGAGTATAGTCATACATTTGAAAATGATTTTGAACTAAAATTTTCAGTTAAGTAAAACATTTTGCATCTTTTTATTTTTGTGTGATAACTATTAAATCGCAAAAATTATGAAGAAAAAACATTTAAATTCATTACAAATTAAATAACCAAAGAAAGAAAGCATTAATAGTAATTATACTATTTTTTAAAATAGTTAACGGTAAACTTATAAATTAATTACAGAAAAATTACAGAATTCAGCAGACCGTAAAGCTGAAATTTATTTTATTTTATTTTTTATATAATAATTGGTGAAATTCAACAAAGTGCTTGTATCTAACAAGAGTACTATTTTGATAGCCTCTGCTCTCAGAACTTTATACATGCAAATAATAAATTTGTGAAGTAAAATAATTCTGTTTAACACAAGTTCTGCCAATTTAACGACTGTCAGCACCTGCCTTTTGGTACTCCACTCGTACTGATTTTCATCGGCGCAAATGAACGTGCTGGTGTGAATAGCTTAGTTAATTCAGCCCCAGCAGTTTCACGATGTGAATAGTACTATCATAGCCTATTATCTTAACGTCGTATTATAGCGCTCGAACATGCCCTTAAAATGGGATTGAAGATCAATGAATTGTTTATTGGAACTAGAATTGGACTGCAAAG